>JAMKCH010041771.1:0-19092 GCA_023653785.1 Ophioderma brevispina
AATTAGTCAAATTATCATCTGTATGTTATAAATCATTTTCATCATTCTTGGAATAATATGTTTCCTTCCAATGTAAAACAATCACCATCAAACACAGTAATGCCCTCCAAGCTCCAAAAAATGAGCAATTTGCATGGTTCAAAATTATGTCATCTCCGAGAACAAAAACAATTTCAGTCTCAGGGAAATTTTAAAGTTGACTTGTGCAGCACTTGGTGCTGTATCCTTTCATGATGAGCATCACTACTCCATCACTACCAAACAGAGATTATCAGCAAGCAAAAGATTTTATTAAGCAAGTAAGCTGAGATGTTTAACTTACTGTTTCGGAAGGACAAATGTGTTTCGAGGTGACAGGTGTCACGGGATAGTATGCATTGTGTATAATTTGAAATATTTTTGGTGTCTTTTTTTACACCTTTTATCAATGTAAGAATGTTAAGGCATGTTCAACCTTTAAAGAAGTTCCAAACATGAGCCCCATTGTATCTCTTTAAAAATAACACTATCAGTTCATTGTTCGGAGTGACGAAAATGTTTAACGAAAATTAACATTGAATTTAAATTGCGCACAAAATCTTAAAGAGGCTAAGATCAAAAAATTCTTTTGCAACTAAAATTCAAGGCCATACTGGTAGTGTGTTGCAACACAAAAAACAGAGAGAATTCTTATTACATAATAAGGAGTACCATTTTTGTATAATAGCATCATTTGTTAACGAAATTCACCCTCCTAAACGCTGAATCCAACGACCCTGTCTCCGGAAATGCAAAGGCAGAACATGTGGAAACAAAATAGCTATTATAGTTTGGACACTTTGTCATAATAATAATAAAATAAAACTGCTAGTTCAATGGCAGGGAAAAGTACAGGCTTTGAGAAAAAATAGAGTATTTGGGGTCTCCAAAAGTGGCCCAATTTGCCCACAAAATGGTCAACGCAACTTCCAAAAGAAAAAAGTAAGGAAAGGAGGTTTGTTAAGCTAGCTGATCTACCCCTATATAGGATAGTTAAACAGCAAATCTCTTTGAAATTCTTTTCATTGATTAGATGAGATACATTCAATGAAGTGTCAAAACTGAAAGATACACCCCCGATTGTGAAAATGGCCAATGCATAGAGAGATTTAGATTGAATTATCTAAGAAGATGTCCGAAAAAACCCGGCTCCAGTTGTTTTTTTTTTTTTTTTTCGATCGGGTATACCACTCTTTTTCGTAGGCCTAACAGAGACAGAAAAGTGCCTAGTTTTGGTAGCCGAAACTGACCCGACCCCGAGTGGTACTGACGACCTCTGCCGAACTATGAGGTGGGGGCCGAGGACTTAGCACGGCGGCTTACCACCCCCCCCCCCCCCCCCCCCCTGTACGACAAAGGAAGGGCCGAAGCTTGGAGATTTTTTGCAAAACCAACACAGGAACACAGCAAGTCTACTATTCAGAAACTTCTTAGCCACGCTTCTAGAGACTGAAGAAAATTCCTCAGTAAAAACGGACTCACTATTATTCCAATTTGGAATAGTGATATTGAAGATCGTTCTACAACTTTGCCCTTTGCGGGCCCGCGTATCGTGGGACAGAGCCATAGACTGCTTCAATTGTAAGCCTGGCTAATCAGCCGCTAACCACGCTGTGGCCGAATCGCTATCCGGAGCGATAAGCTCCCATTCCTCAGGAGAGAGTTGGTCCTGAGGGGGGAGAGGGAAATAATAACGAAGGCACTCAGTACTAGCACTGACAAAGATGTGGTACGTGACAGTGTCCTAAGCAAAAAGTCCAGTTTGAACAACTCACTCGCCAAGTGAATCACAATTCCATCTGTTCTGTTAAATATCTAGATGTGAAAAATATCCGAAACAAATCCGCGTCTAAGAAGGAAGCCTGAAAAGTTGATTAAATCCCCTACTGGAACTCGAAGCATATCGTGTAAGACGAAACGCGAACGGATGGGCGACTTTTATACAATCCTTCAAAATCATTCTTCATCACATCATCACATCACATAAATGCAAAGATATGAAATTGCAGTACAAATAAAAATGGATTTCACAATACAAATCAGATTTATAATGTTAGGATATTAATGAAATGAGAAATAGTGATGAACGGGTAACTGTAAACTTAGCCTTTCACTAGCCCGATCCAACAACTTATGCCACCAGCACCGCCATTGTATTTTGGCATCGACAGAATGCGGCATTTTGGGAATGAATTACATGCGTCCAGATTGTCATGAAAGAGAGCTTTCCCCCGCCTTAAGCTGCGATTGCAAGTGGATCAATCAAAAAAGCATCCCCCCGAAGGAATCCGAAGAGTCACTAACGAAGTTTGAAAAGGGGCAGACAAGGATGACGAAGATGATAGGAACCCGAACTAATACGAGAAGCAACCGCTGCGACGTCACCGCTGCGCGCTACTTGAATTCCCGCCAAGCCAGCCTTGAAAGGACTGAGGCTGTTGAAAGAAATTATTACCATTGCCAGAAATTGAAAGGGTTTCGCATGAGTAGGACCGACAAAAGTGCTCGGGGTGCTGAAAACAATAAAAGGGTTTTTGGAAAGCAAAGGGTGCCGCCGGAACTCTCATTCGAACACGCTAAGGCGAGCCTTTTGTCCGCGTTACTATGTGATCGTGTAATAAAAGGATGTACAATCGTAGTTGGACCTGGTAGCGGGGTCAATGAACCGACCGATAACTCACTATGATTTACAAAAAGCTCATCTACATCTACCAAGGACACAGTTCACGGGTTCTGTCATAACATTGAATGAACTGACCTTGTGTGCTTTGGGGACCATATATCATATCCACAACCAGGTGTAGTTTAATTGGTGAATGAAAGCTTTGAACTGTGCGGGAGATTGTATAAGCTCATAGTGACTGCCGAACATAACCGATACGGCCTCGGCCTCAGCCGGCCCCGAAGTACTTAATCGGGAAACAGACTCGTTAGAGAATTGTGTTTGGTATTATTGGAATTGTTTGAGAAAAAGACTCGTTAGAGAAATTGTGTTCGGAATAATCGGGTTTGTCGAGAAATAAACCCTTAGAGAGGTGGTGCTCGGTAAATATGGGATTGTTCGAGAAATAGAGCGCGTAAGAGAGGCTGTGTTCTGTTTTTATCGGCACTTTTGATCGGAAATAAACTCGTTAGAGAGCGGGTTTGAATTATCTGGATTTGTTCAGAACTAAACTCGTTAGAGAGGTGGTTCGGTAATGATCGGATTTGTAAATAGACTGATATCTGGTACAAGACCTTCGTTTGTACAATGCTTGTTTCGTCTCTGATCTCATTATTGTGTCTTTGGTATGTCCGATCGTCAGACCACCATCCACACAGGCATTGTTATTGTTCTCATCTCTGTCAATCGTTTTTATTAACAGTGCCTTCGGGTCGAACCATCGCGGAACGACGTCGGTGCCGGCACCCAGGCCTTTTTCTTTGTCTTCGATTTTATCACGACAACTCGTGACCGTATTCGAAAGATTTCGGCACCTCTTTGGGTGTCAGATCCGCTTTTATATTCTGCTACTCGTGCTCTAGCGGATCTTGCCGAGCTTATACTAATACTAGAAATTTCTCTTGGCTCGGTTCTTTATGTTAGATCTCACATAATCAGGGAGGTCAGGCGCAAAGGCGCGGCTCTTATCATAACTACTGAAACAACCTATGCTCTGACCCCCGAGTCACACCGCTGATCTTTTAGATTTTCCCCTCGCGGCGACCTTAGATGATTTCGCGGGGCGAATTTGAATAATAAGCCTGGAAATCTGCCAGGCCATTATTGGGCCTATAACTAAAACAACCGATACGGAAGCACAAGGATAAATGGATCGGTCTAAATAGCATAAAAGGCCTGGTGAAGAAATAAGCTACGCTGTATAGGTCCGTATTGATAAACCCTGAGCTTTTAAGTAGTATATACATTGGACTAATAGTATAGCTAAACACATGGACGCCAATCGGCGACGATAACACGAATAAACTATTACTGATTTGGGGATTGGGCGGCTTGAAGCCTAGAAATTAATAAATAAATGGTCAAAGGACCACCAAACGCGATAGTAGTAAAGAATTTAAATTGGAGAATACAATTGTAACTACCATTTATAGCATACGGCATAACACCCGTCAAGAGAAGGAAATTTAAGTCAATGACCTATCTGTTTTGACTTCGTATAGAAAGCGGAGGATGATTTAGGGTAGTGTTGGGCAATGTTTGGTAAACTGGTTTTGGTGGCTGGATGGTCGGTAGTCTACTACGGTGGTACAATTTATATATAAATATTTCGGAGATTTTCGGCATCTTTCGGAGAAAGGCACTAATTATATTGCATCATAGTTTAGATTTTTTCCCCTCCGCAATAGACCTACAATTTCTGTTTTGCTGCTAACTGCCAGTGTGACAAGTTTGCCCTTTGGGGAGAAAATACGGGGCAGCCATTTTACCCTCATCCCCATCATGCAGCTATTCCCCTACTTACATCCTGGGATATATTCCCCATGTGAATGTACGTTGACTTTTTTTTCGGATATTTTGGGGAATGTGCGTAAGGTCAAGTTGCAAACCCAGAAGCTACTGCTTCCGCTTCCGCCCCAACTTTCTTACTGCCACTTAGGGACATTTTCCCCTCCTCTGAAGATCACCGAAGCTATTGCCGCTGTGAATGTTTCCCCTTGGGAGAACCATTCTTCTAACTTCCCCGATCCAACATTTTTTTTCCGCAAAAATTCTCGCTAGGGTAATGTGAGGTGTACTTGCCAGTGGGAAGTCTAGAGCTCCAAAAGTTTTGCCGGTTTTACTGTCATTCGGTGCACTCCTAAACGCAGGCATGCTTGGATAAAGAGAGGGTTAATTTCCCTATTACATCTTTATATCACAAATAACGCGACAGGTTTATTTTCTGTGGAACTTGGTTCTATAGGTGAGTGCTAATTGAGATGAAATGTTTAACCAGGAATATTTGCGGTAAGTAATTTGGTAAATAATATAATAAAAAAGTATCTAAGATGTCTTGTTAGGAGGGCCATTGTGGCTATTTTTGGCACAATCACATATTTTGTGTGTATGTTTTCCTTAAGTAATATCTAGAATAGGACATTGCTATTTCACTTATGGAGTTTCCATAACCTGACCCATCGTGACATACTTTTTTTCTGACAGCACTATGGATTCCGAATTCATAAGGTGTGTCAGAAAAAGTGTGTCATATGGTCAGGGCTAGACAAAAACATTTCGGCGAGAATCCGAGAATCGGTCTTCGCAAAGATTCTCGTAAATTGATTTGGCATTGAACCAACGTGATTCCATTAACTTATATTTAAGACCGTAGCAAATTAGATGATTC
This sequence comes from Ophioderma brevispina, assembly GCA_023653785.1. Taxonomy (NCBI): domain Eukaryota; kingdom Metazoa; phylum Echinodermata; class Ophiuroidea; order Amphilepidida; family Ophiodermatidae; genus Ophioderma; species Ophioderma brevispina. The sequence continues at coordinate 5,349 of JAMKCH010041771.1, forward strand.
CCGGCAAAATTAATTTCTTAGAATCAATACTGAGTTCCTCGCACTCTCCCTCCAACCAAATTCTACCCCTGATGAGTCAGGTTACAAAAACTCCATTTTCTATTGCAATATTTCTGGGTATTTGGTGACTGAGCATAAGGCCCTTCCCAGATGCACCCATGTGGGGATTTCAGAGTAATGCGGACGGAATGGTATTGTCCGGCAAATTCTATCTTTAAGGTGCTTTTCCCAATCGTCTTTGGGACCCCCCTGCATTTACCCGGAAGTATATCAATTTTTTTTTTGATATCAAGATGAAAGGCCGTATTTTCTCATTGTCTATCTGATGACCATTTGGTGATGAATTTAGTATTCTGCACACTTAAAATTCGGCACCTTTAACATGCGGTTTTATATTCCATTAACGTTGCGCCTTCCGTAGCCTGTGGCAAGAATACTAAATTCTTTCTCTTTCCGAATTTTAGCTCTCAAATCCATTTTCGTTCTCAGATACTGACAACACACTGCCGTTTTTAATGGTGTTAACCATCAATGATTCGCAAACAGTATGGGAATAGGGTGCGTTGCACTGTGCATTATCGCATCTAGCATCAAAACTGCAAGTTTGTTTCCCACGGTACCTGGTGGCCTGTGTATAAAAGTGTCAGACTCTCATACCAAGTAGATAACACGATACACAAAAATCGGAACAAGCACCTTTAAGATTTCGCATTGGATATACATAGGATGCTGATTTGAGAATGTCAGGCATTCCGATGCTTGGTCATTTGCTGAAGTAATATCATTTCGCATTTTTGTTCAGTCATGACTGAGCCAGCCAAACAGTGCTCGATTTAGAGGGGTTTTACATGCACAAATGCATGTAACTTTGGCTCTGTGCATGCATAATTTTCCCTGTGCATGTAAAATTTAGTATTTTTCAGCCCATTTTGAAGAAAAATCAGGGTTGTGCATGTAAATTTTATTTTCTAAATCGAGCCCTGCAGCCAAAACAACTTTATAAACAAGAAATCATTTGATTTCAAGAAATGTTGCACTTTTGACTGGAAATTTGATCAAACCTTTTAAGGTACAATGTAATGTGATTGGAAATAATAATGTTATAAGTTACCACCAAAATATTTTTTTCACTGTTGTTCCAATTTGATTGTATTGGATTCATTGTCTGAATAACAGAGGCATTTAAATAGGGGAACAATGAGTATCAGCAGGATTTTTTCAAACTTAGTGACTTGTTCAATTTTTACTGCTTGTGCGCTTCTATGTCCTGATAGGGTTTGAAGGAAGTAAATGAAATGCTTTAAGAATGTTGGTTCTGTACACATACCTCAATCCAAACCCTGATAGGAAAATCTAAAATACTCATGTTTACAAATTCTGAATAATGTTCAACTTACTTCATTTTAAGAGTGTTAAGATTCCAATTGAAATGGGCAGCTACTTGTAAAGCCAAAAGCTTGAGTGAGTGTGTCTTGCGAACATGTGCTTGAGTTTCTTCAACCCCCTGACTCTTAATGGATTGGTCCACGAACTGCACCAACAATTGTGTAATGGGAGGATCTGAAAAAGTTAAATAATAACAATAACTAGCAGCATTACCAATAATAAACATATTCCCTGCAACTTCAGTCAACTGGTGTTAAGAACAACAAAATAAACAATACAAGCCAAACTGGCCGAGACCATAGGCCTTAGGCCCACAAGTGCGGGGGCTAAGGACGGACAGGAGAGGCTAGGCAGCTGCAGCCTGAGGACTCCTGAACCAAGCTAGGCCCCGACAGGGGCGCAAGCCGAACCGGCTGAGACCACAGGCCTTCTGTCCCTAAAGAGAGAGAGAGGGGCTAAGGCTACATGTAGATGGCAGAGGCTGAGCAACCGCCACCCAAGGGCTGGTTGAGCCAAGCTAGGCGCTGACAGCAGCGCAAGCCAAATCGGCCTAAACCAGAGGCCTAGTGTTCCCAAAGAGAGTCTGGAGATAAAGCCAAACAGCAAAGGCTGAGCAGCCACAACCTAAGGCCAAGACTGAGCCAAGCTAGGCTGCGACAGGATCCCAAGCCATGCTATGCCAACTGTGGCCCTAAGCCCCAGAACCCAGAGGTTACGATTGCCAGACACTCTCTGATAAAGCACCATCACCCAGAAGGTGAGTAAATTGTAGAAGCAGCGGTATTAACTCACCACCATAGGCGAAGGAGGAACACGCATAGTGGCATTATTCATGATTACATGTGTGTGCTCTATATTCTGTTAATGTGTTTATCCAAGTAAATTACAATTCTGCCGGCCATTGGGGATTTCCAAACGGTAATTTGGGAACTGCTACATGCCATTCCTATGGCAATCTCTGTCCCATCCCAGTTACATTACAAATCTCTTAAACCTTAGTTCAATACATCTTAGTATTCAGAATTTTTGGAATAAATTATTGTCAGGGTTAGTGGATTAACCCCACCTCAAAATAGTGTAATTTCCAATAAACGGTCATTTAAATATTCATGAGCAGGCCTAGCCTAGGCTTAGGCTGGTTATGCGTGCCTAACCTATACTCACTGATCGAGCCATTATCATGCTGAATGTAGCTTTTACGTGTATATAGACTGTACTAATAGGCCGAAACATGCGCTAGGAGTGGGAGGCTAATGTTTCAAATTTTCAAAATTTTAACAGATCAGATGCGACTTAAATTGTAACCTGGTTCCACTCCTCACAATACAGGGAATTACAAGTTTTCTGGAAATCAGTGAACATCTTCAGCCAATGGGGGCAGCGCCACAGTGTGCTTGTTATGCTATATATTCAAAGATAATGAAACAGACAAACTCACAAATCTAGTGTCTAGTGCACTTTTATCCTTGGATCAGGATCAAGTTTGAGATCCTGATTTCATCATTAACCCTAACGCGAACCAGACACATTGAGATGCAATGAAACCGTAGTACCAGTCGGAAAATGTTTCTCATTGCATCTCGCCCGTCAACAACTATTTTTGTCGCGAAAATGACTCTCGTTGCACCTCATTGCATCTGGGACATCTTCCCGGAAAATGACGCGATGTTTCTCGTTGCATCTGGACGTCTTTCCGGAAAATGACGCAATGTTCCTCGTTGCATCTGGACGTCTTTCCGGAAAATGACGCGATGTTTCTCGTTGCATCTGGGACGTCTTTCCGGAAAATGACGCAATGTTCCTCGTTGCATCTGGGACGTCTTTCCGGAAAATGACGCGATGCTTCTCGTTGCATCTGGGACTTCTTTTCGGGAAAATGATGCGATGCTTTTCATAGCATCTCAGACGGTTTGCCCGCAGAAAGAAGGCGCAATGCTTCTCACTGCATTCGCACGTGATGCTTCTCGTTGCATCTGGGACGTCTTTCCGGAAAATGACGCGATGTTTCTCGTTGCATCTGGGACGTCTTTCCGGAAAATGACGCGATGTTTCTCATTGCATCTCGGCCGTTAACGACTGTACGCTACTTATTCCTGTGCCGGGGAAAGGTCCGAGATGCAATGAAATGCAAAATTTGTTTCTCATTGCATCTGGGCCGTTAAAAAAAAATAGAATGCTTCTCGTTGCATCTGGGACGATGTTCGGCAAAACCACCCGGTCCCGGTTAGGGTTAATGACAATGTATTTGTACAAGTTTATAGAAACATACTCGATCATGCGATTGAAACAAAATCAATTAAAGGTGCAACGAGAGATTTCAAGTTGTCCATATTTTCTATGATATGCAGTGCTTTCATAGATTAGACATGCAATAGATTCCCTGCCTTTTATTTGGCTACAGAAATAATGAAAAGAAAAGGTGATTTGTATATGCTTATATTTCAATAGAAGGTCGCATTTCATAAGTTGGTCCTAAAAACTATTACATGGTAGAAAATAACAAATATTGTGCTTTTTTTCATTCAACAGAGTATTACATTTTTTCATCAATACATTCTAGACCATTAAAAAGTATACATTTTTGGAAAGCTTGACTTCCAATGTTGCCAAAACAGCCAAGTACAACCTTGTTATACAGGGTGGGTCAGAAATATACAGGGTGAAACAACAAAAAGTTAGCATTTTTCTTGTCACGGTGAACTGTGTGGTTTCCTTTTCTGAATGATATGTAGATCAAAATAAATATGGCTTCAGAAAGGTATTACTTAGGCCCTTCAAACAAGCAAGGAAGAAAGACTTCACAATACCTTGTGTTAAATATACAGGGTGGTCAAAATTATGCTATTTTTAAGTGTAAAATACATGTATAAAGGATTTTCATACTACTTTTCAGAGTAAATCTTTTCCTGGTCCTTGGTAATGGAAGCAAGTTGCTTTCTAAACATATATAACCCATACTCTTGTGTACTTTTGATTATACAGGGTGATCAGAAATAAAATTACCATGTAAGAGCAAAACTTCTGGTGCTCCAGTGTCTTAATGCTATGGAAGTTGAACTGACCAATAAAATATTAGTAAAACAGTGTAGCCAGAAAGTATATAGTGTAAGCCTCTTCTGAAACCAGCATTCATTGATAAAATCACATAGGGTGATAAAAATGGAAGGCAATCCTTCTGTATTTCTCACATTTAAAATAGGGGGGGGGGGGGGGGGGTGGTGGGGGGGTCCTGCAACATATACACAGAAAAAAATTCTGAATATACACTGATGTATGAAGCATAATTTGCCCTACATGCATTAAACACATATTCACACTTCTAAAATATTGTCTACAGGTACAAAATAAAGCATTTGTGACTGATACGCATGCTGAAAATGAATTTAAATACACAAAAAATGTCATGAAATACATCCATCCTATACAATTTTGTATATATTATCATATTATCATATCATATCAAATATTTCTTGTTTTAAAACATGACCAGAGCAAAATAACCAGTCTCAAGTGTTGTATAACACAAGATTAAGACATGTTTTACTGATGTGACACAACTAGATTTAGAAATTTTGTCACAAAAGGGTATTTTTTTCACCCTGTATAATTTTACTCACCCTGTATAAATGCATGTTGTTTCTTTGCAGAAGGACATCGCCGGATAAGGAATGAAGGACGCCCTCTATAGTTTTCATGGGAACGGATGAACTTGAAACGTTTTGCATAATAAAGCGACATGCTCAAAGTTTACCTTTTGCTGGTTTTCCAAAAATCCCACTTTACATAAATTCCCCAAAAGGGAATGATATCGCTCATAGTGTTAATGTAGTTAACTTGCTCATGATATAAATTAGTGCGGTCATGGGCCATTGTGTTGTATTCCAGAGTCTGTTTGGTGTGAAGACGGTTATATAATCCAAATCTTAGCAGCATAAGCTAATAGGTATTTGGGTATTGTTATAAAGGGCTGCCCCATGTAGCCTCTTTTTAGCTTATGAAGGACAAAAGTCACAAAAGGTCTATCTATAGGCATCACTTACAAGCTCCGTGACAAAGGGCAGCTATGCAACATCTTCCTGTTCCTTCATATAAGTAATAAATGGTCATTGAAATGGAGGCATGCTCTAAGCTTTGCTTTTTCCAGAGAGCATGCCCCTGAAATTTCTCAGACTTTTCTCATTTTTTCTTGATACAAGTGTATTTTGGGGATAAAAAACACCTTGCATACATGATAAAGTAGTTGTCAAACACCAACTCAAAATTGATGGTGGAATATAACTATCATGATTATAGAGGGCCTCCTTCTCTCCTTATCCGGCGATGTCCTTTGCATCTTTAGGTATTCAACAATGCTTATGAAAAAGAATTATTTCCTTACTGTAAATACTTTTTCAGGTACAAAGGTCAGAAATTTGGTGTATTTTCAGTTTTTTATGTCTAAGTCTATGGGCTGCTCCTCCACCGACTGCTCCTCCACCGACTCCACCCTGACATACTTGGACAATTTTAAACGTAACTTCGCTATTATCTACAAAATGACACCAATTTTGTTGTCATATATTCAGTATTTCCTGAAATATTTTACTTTGAACATAAAATTTGTGGGACAAATGTAATATCTCCACCATATTTGATAGACCAACTTATGAAATGTGACCAGAAAACATAGGCTGAATTTCGTATTTGCTCCTATAGGAAATTACAAATTTCACAATTTTGGTACCAAACAAACAGTTCTCAACTTAATGCTTTCAAATGGGGATATTTTTGATAGAAAGCTTTACACCAGTGCAAAAATCAGAATTTTCATATTTTTTAGGAACACCTGTTATTTGAAATCTCTCGTTGCACCTTTAATCTAATGCATTTAAAGGCACAAAAATTCCAGCGAAACATCAAAATGTTTCAGAATTCTGCACCTTTGCAAAGCGTGACAAATCGGGTTGACCTCTGAGCCAAATACTGAACTTCAGTGAACTTAGGAAATTAAGCACACGAATAGAATCGCATCGCGCAGGCGTATTGACCCAGCCAAGGTCGATGACATCACTGGTGAAGCCGAAGGGACCCGATCGGTTCCGGAGTTTGTTGAATCTCTTACGGCACAATGGGCGCGGTAAATTAGTATTGTCATTAGTGGGGATCGTTACTTTAGCGCTAATTAATTAGCATTTCGATCTCTGTACACGGGTTTATGCAATGTGCAGGTCACTGCAGGTTGGAATCTTTTTGCGTTGGGACTCGCCATTTTATCTCAAGCTAGAATTTGCAATTTTGCAAGAACCAGGTAACAGATTGACTTCATTTTAAACTGTATTCTAATTCTGTAGTAGGGTTCTTTTTAAATGAATCTACTTTCTGGTATTCTAAAACTCCAATTATAAACTAGCTTATCCCCGACTGAATATAACTGTACAATTTTACTCGCTAAAAAAGTAAAATTTAGAATTTCCTCACCCAATTCCCATAGCGTTTACACTAGTTCGCAATGCAACCCTAAATATACGAGCAAATCAGACGCATTCTTTAATCGGAATGACGTTTTCGTTATGGACCGCTCTATTTTAGGTTTGCAGAAGAGTGTCCTTAAAAACGTGTAGCAGCAAATTTACTGAATTCACAATACAACTCAGATAAAATTACTCACCCAAGTTGTTGCTAAACGTCCTTATAATACAAATCATCAACAGTGATTTGCAAAAAAGGCTTAGAAATAAACAAAATATTCATCTACAATTTGCTTTCACATGTTGAGTAATGGCGCTAGTATTGCCGCTGTCGTCACTGTTGTGGAACTACAATTATATGTGGAAGGATTTCCCCTGAATTTTGTATCTCAGAATTAATCATTATGAATTTTATGCATCTATTATGATAAAAGACCTTCTGAGGTAAGTGTGTGCCTTGTTTTACGAGCGAGGATTATATTAAACAATTTTTATTAGCTCTGAAAAACGGCGAATATTTGCGAAACCTTTTTGCTTCGGAGCGTATTCATTTTACACTCATTGCACTGCTACAGGTTATTGTATACGGAAGTGCTTCTACCGTGATGCGAGTATGCCCAATTAAAAACGTTCATCACGGTAGAAGTTCACAATGCTTATGAAAAGAATTTTTCTGACTGTAAATACTTTGAGGTACAAAGGGTCAGAACTATTGGTGTATTTTCAGTTTTTTTGTGGAAGTCTTGGGCTGCTCCTCCACCGATGCTCCTCCACCTACTCCAACCCCACCCTGACATACTTCGACAATTTTAAAAAAACGTAACTTCGCTATTATCTACAAATGACACCAATTTTTGTTTGTCATATATTCAGTATTTCCTGAAATATTTTACTTTAACATAAAATTTGTGTGACAATTATATCTAGCACCATATTTGATAGACCAACTTATGAAATGTGATCATAAAATCATAGGCCTGAAGTTCGTATCTGCTCCTATAGGAAATTACAAATTTTCACATTTTGGTACCAAACAACAGTCCAATTAATTCCTTTCAAATGGGGATATTTTTGAATAGAAATCTTTACACCAGTGCAAAAATCAGAATTTTCATATTTTTTAGGAACACCTGTTATTGAAAATCCTCTCTCGTGCAACCTTTATCTAATGCTTTAAAGGCACAAAAATTCCAGCGAAACATCAAAAGGGTTTCATCAGAATCTGCACCTTTGTCAAATCGTTACAAATCGGGTTACCTCGTGGCAAATACTGAACTTAAGTGACTTAGGACATTGCACAACGAATAGATCGCATCGCGCAGGCGTATTGACGCCGCCAAGGTCATGACATACTGGGAACGAAGCCGAAGGGACCCCGATCGGTTTCCTCCGGAGTTTGTTGATATCTTACGGCACAATGGGCGCGGTAAATTAGTATTGTTCATTAGTTGTGGATGCGGTTACTTTTATCGCTACTTAATTAGCAGTTTCGATCTCTGTACCGGGTTTAATGCAATGTATGCAAGGTCCTCCTGCAGGTTGGAAATCTTTTTTGGCGTTGGGAACTCGCCATTTTTCTCAAGCTAGAATTTGCAATTTTGCAAGAACTAGGTAACAGATTGACTTCATTAAACTGTATTCTAATTCTGTAGTAGGGTTTCTTTTTAAATGAATCTACTTCTGGTATTCTAAAACTCAAATTTATAAACAGCTTATTCCCCACTGACTATAAGCTGTACAAATTTAAAACACTCGCTAAAAAAGTAAAATTTAGAATTTCCTCACCCAATTCCCATGCGTTTACAACTAGTCGCATGCAACCCTAAATATACGAGCAATCAGACGCATTCTTTTAAATCGGAATTACTTTTTCCGTTAATGGACCACTCTAATTTTAGGTTTGCAGAAGAGTGTCCCTTAAAAACGTGTAGCAGCAAATTTACTGAATTCACATACAACTCAGATAAAATACTCACCCAAGTTGTTGCTAAACGTACTTATAATAATTCATCAACGTGATTTTGCAAAAAAGGCTAGAAATAAACAAAATTCATCTACAATTTGCTTCAAAAGTTGAGTAATGGCGCTAGTTTTGCCGCTGTCATCACTGAACTATACAATTATATGTGGAAGGATTTCCCCAAATTTTGTATCTCAGAATTATCATTGAATTTTAATCACTCTTATGATAAAAAAGCCCTCTGAGTAAGGTGTGTTCCTTGTTTTAACGAGCTAGGATTATTTAACCCTTTTTATTAGCTCTGAAAACCGGCGAATATTTGCGAAACCCCTTTTTGTTTCGAGCGTATTCATTTTACAAACAACCTCATTGCACTGCTACGTTGATTGTATACGGAAGTGCTTCTAAGAAACCGTGATGCAGGTATTCACCAATTAAAAACGTTCATCACGGTAGAAGTTTCTTTAACTTAGTTTACACGGAACCGTGATAACTACTAAGCTTAGCCCGAGCCAGCAGCTTGTGAATAACAAGACCATGCATGCAGTATGCACATGTGCCGATGAGACAACACTGCAAGAACATTTTGCACCCACCTGGAGTTTCAGACACAAAATGCTTATCAAGAAGAGTTGGATTCAGAAGAAATCAAACCGATAGTGTATGGAACTGTTTTAGTCGGTCTACTTGGAGGCCTCTTTGTCTCTGGACCCATTCATCTTGAGGCAGAATATGGGTCACTGCACGCAGTCCAACCACAACGAACAAGATACAACACAGCGTTAAAAAATGAGCCTGCCGCATTCCTTGCTAGGTGTTTCTAAACAAAAAACAAACAACAAAAAAACAAAAAAAAACAAAACAAACGGAATAGTGGAAATCGACAAAAGTAAAATAAATGACAACTAATTCTATAGCCTCAGCGGGAAACATATAAAACAAATTACTTTAGTGGAAGTAAATGGGTGTTTAAGAACTCCTGGATTGCCGTAACAACACGAGGAAGTGTCTTTTTAACCTCTGAACTTCCATCAGCAGAAAGGAAGATTCCTATTCTTCGCACCGTGGAAACGGTGCGAATAAATAAGCAATGTTTCCGGGAATTCGCACCGGCGGTGTGAATAATAAACCTTTTCTTGTAATTCGCAACGAAACGGTGGTGAATAATAAAACAGTTCTTGTATTCGCACCGTGGTGGGGCGAATAAGAATGTTTATCTTGTAATTCGCACCAAAGCGATAAAAATAACGAATTTTTGCCGGTGTTCACACCGTCACCGCGGCACTTAAAGTTTTTAGGAGTCCCTTCAGTTATAATTTATAATATAAATATATTCAAAACTTCTCCGCATTTGTGTGGTTTGTTGGGGGATATGTTTTCTCGTTGTTTCTTTTCGTTTTGTGTTGTTGATAAGTTGGGATGCTTTTACACTCCAAGGAACATTTCTTTTGTTGTGTTTTTCACATCTATTTTCATCCATTTTATAAATTGTTTTATTTTATATTTATTTAAGAAATAAGGGTGATGCAAGTATCCTTTATGGGCGAATAATGTGTCCGAGGTCGGAAACAAATAAATATTGACGAGGCGCAGCCGAGTCCATGATTTTATTTTTTTCAGGCCGAGGATACATTATGGCGCCCCCCCCCCCCCCCCCCCCCCATAAATAATACTGCAAACCTTTATTTTCTATTCTATTCCGAAAACAGCGATATAATGAGAGATATCATGGGCGACCCCTTATGCAGAATACATGGGCAGTAAACTGACCACTCAGAATGCCTGCATTTCAATATGGGCAGCAAGGTACTAGAATATTGCTATAATTATTTCTCATTTTTTTTCATCTTTTATATGGTTTTTTATTTAATTGCTTTTTTTTTTTATTCATTTTTATTTTCTATTTTGTTTTTTATTGCTGTATTTTAATTTACTTTTAGTTTCTAGTAATTGAATTTGTCATTATTTTTTGTTCATTCAACTTTGGATATTATTTTTGCATTGCTATATTTAGTAATTTTGTTTTTAATTTATCATTATCTTCTACTTCTTTTTATTACTTGATATTTTTTATGTACGGAGGCTAATTTTTTTTTTAACTTTTGTAAAAAAAATATTTGATTGTAATTTAAAGTTGTGTACTTAATTATTTTAAATTTTTCATTTTCTATCTATCACAAGCATTGTTCCTGTTTCCATATTTTTTCAATGAAAAAGACAGTAACTGCAAGACGCTCGACAGGATAAAAGGTAAGGGGACGGATCTGTGCACCAAGAACAGAGGGCCCATCTCTTTGGCAAAGCGATTGGGGCCAGACTCCACCTTACAGTGCGCCATTTATAATTGGCTGCCAAATTTCATTTTTGAAATGGTGAGTATATCCTAGGTTGACAGCGGAATATGTAAAGCGCTTTGACTTTGTGCAAAGCACTATATAAATACTTACATTTATTTAAAAAAAACAGGGCGAGACAAATTGGCCGCACCAGGGATCGAACCCGCACCTTCAATCATGAGTCACCTGCCACATACACTGGACGACATGTGCCTCTTAATAGACTTCATTCAAGCTATAGATAGCTAGAGTTATATTCGCTCTCCGGTTTAAGAAAGTTTTAGGCCTACTGTGTCTGTCTCAACTCTTCGACTAGACTCCCAACACTAATGTCTGAGAGAATAGTGATAATCAAATTTGACGCGGCGGAAGAAATAGACCGTAAGCTCAGGTCAAACGCATGCGTAAGACAGCACATTTGTCGCGGTGCGAATAAGACGAAGTTGTTAGCAATTAGCACCGCCACGGTACTAATAGGCCCCTGCGAAGCAAAGGAAGAAGGGTAAACAAGAAATCTACTGCCCTTGTGCTGCGAGTTTTCCGATAGGGGAAGCAGGACAGACAAGTATATTGCTGTGCTTCAATCCTTTGTTTGATAATGGCTACTGGAGGTAGTGTATAGGACGAAGCATTCAAAAGTGCTCGATCTGCAATGGAGGTTTATTCAGAAGCCTATCAGCATTTCTTGTGAACACCGTAAGTTCCTTCATATCAGCATAGTCCTAGTCTAAGACTACTCGCCTAGACTAGGACATTCGAATCCATTATCATCATTGCATCTGGGCCATTATCGAACAGCTATTCTTCATACAAGCGGCTAGGGGCCGACCAGGTACCGTGTCAATCAAGTAGTCTCTTTGTTGACTGATGACATCATCCAAACACCAGTTTCCCGATTCGCCCATACCTACGATCGGCGGTACTACTTCCTTTACAACTAATTGGTTTTATGTCGCACGGTCGCCAATCGCAAGGTTGCCCACAACATTACAATCGAATACAAGTTACAAATACCAGGGAAGGTGAAAATTCGTATCGTAACATTAGCAGATATAGGCCTATAAAATAGACAGGGGCTATTCTATCTACAAAATTCGCAGCCAATCCCCGCTCTAAGTTGATGTTGAAATTGAAATTCCACGCCTTTTCTCCCTAATTTTATTCATTTCTCCTATTTAAAAGTTTATGTTACTAGCGTCTCATCAGCCCTAAAGTTAAAAGAAAACGGGCCCGTACGGCACCTGCTTCCAGTCTTTTAAAATGGTATCAAATCAAGAAAAATCCGAATGAGCCGCCAGTTTATTGCCATATCAGAATGACTTTATTAACTCTAGAAACAGGCCAAATCACCAAAATCGGGTCATTTCGTATTGAAAGTGGAATGGTTTGAACCATGTTTGAAGTATTTTCGACGAAATGGACATTAATATATTAATCTAATTTTTCTGATATTTAGTGGAGTAGGCCTAATAGTTAGGTATCCTTAAATGTTTGGTCACATATGTCCAAATCTAATAGGATTCAATCATTGTAACATAAGAAAGAAAATCAAATGAAAAAATGCCAGTAAACGTTTCATATGATAGAGACTTACGCGGGACTAATTAAGATCATTTTAGTAGTCCCAAAAATTATGGACCTTCACACTTTTTAGGGAGCAGCTCTGTTTTTAAACTACTATAAAACATCTTATCTTCAAAATTAGCATCTTTTTTGGTTACTAATTTGGAATAAAATAACCACTACCCGCTTTCGAGCCGACATCCGTCCATTTATCTGCCAGTGGTCCCGGCATTTATTTTTAATCAAGAAATAAGTGAATTTCAGGCCTAGATATAGAAAATGGTAAATTTTCAGGTTTCACAAATTAAGTATTATCATAACAATTAAAAAAAAAACCTTTTCATATTAATGGTAATGGTGTTCTATATAGCTGCAAGCTTTACAACTTAGCAAAAAAGCATCTATATGGTGCTGCAAAATCATATCCGACGTTTTGTCTTGATCTGTACAATAGCTATGCAATATCCCGAAATATAAACGAGCAAATCAGACGCATTCTTAAAAATCGGAATGAACGTTTTTTCGTTATGGACCACTCTATTTTAGAGCAAGATCGAGTAACGCCCAATTAAAAACGTTCATAACGAGACGTTCCTTTTACTAGATCCTAGCAAGCTCCATTCATCGCGATGTGATGGTTAAAATCCTGCACGATCTGCACGGCCATTGGGCATCGATTGTGACGGTGTATGATGTATGATGTTATCAGTTAGACTGTGGTCAACAAAAGAATACTACTTGATTGACAGGGTTAACTGTCGGCCCCTAGCCGCTTGTAGTCTCATGTCCTAGTACGTTGTACTAAAGTGATATACGGTATAGGTTAAGTTCATAAATTGAAGTTGTTTCAGAATGAATTGGAGTAGGCCTCATTTGAAAGAACTTAACCAAAGAAAGAAAAATACAGTTTTAAAAGAAAGTCAATACGTTACTCGGTTCTTGAGTTATGACAATTTCAAGAGTTAAAAAACGTATAAATTCGCAAATATTTAATATTGCAAGAAAAGCAAGGAAAAACATACCACTATCCCACAATGCACTTCTTCTAGTTT
>JAMKCH010041772.1:0-20342 GCA_023653785.1 Ophioderma brevispina
AAAAATTAGATAATCCTGATTTTGGCACTGATGCCAAGCTTTCCATAAAAATTCCAATCTGAAAGGATTACGCTTTAATTATTTCTTTATGCACATTTAATAGGATTCATATTGGACAAATCCAAATTCAGCCTGGTTTATATTGAAAAAGCAAATCAAAATAACCTTTTCTTTCATTTTTAAGACATTTCTGCAGCCACATACAAGGTAAAAGAAAGAGATCTATTGAGTATCGAATCTGTATGAATCAACTACATGTATGGATGCCTCAAATCCCTCATTGCACCTTCCTTCCTTTCATCCTAACACCTAGGTCAGTGGCTTTTGCGATGGCTTCTGAAATAACTGCAAGTCATCTCAAAGATCTCTGACCCAAGCTATAGTCTTGTTTGGATTCTGAATTATGTCCTGAAAGTTGCATAATTTAAATTAAACAAAGCATCATGAGGCATAAGACCACGTGTATGGTGGAACTGGTAATTATTCGTGGAGACGCAATGCATGAGACACCTAAGACAAGTTATTGGTTGGCAGACATTTTTGAACAATAATTCAAATTGACATACAATATGCTTGGCAAAATAGAAAAATGTAGAGCAGTACAATTATTGAGATCAACATGAACCCGGGGGCTCTTCTCAATGGTGCAAAAAATATATTCCTGTCATAATTTTTTTGAAAATTACATAACGCCTCTTTAAATCTCAATTATAATCTTACCATTTCAGAAACATAATAATGCACTTTAATGGGATGGCCCTTTAACTGGTAAATTGAGGAATGGCCGGTTATTTGGTAAATGGAGGAATAGCCTTTGTAATAATTTGTAAATTGAGGAATAGCCTTTTCTTTGGTAATGCGGAATGCATTTTGTTTTTTTTTTTGTTTTTTTTTTTTTTGTTCTGTAAATTTTAAATAAAATTGCATTGCCCTTTCCAAGGTACATGATGGAATGGCCCCTTTGGCAATGGAGGAATAGCCCTTTAACTGGTAACTGAGAAATGGCCGAATGGCCCTTAATTGGTAACTTGAGGAATTAATTGGTAAATTGATTAATTGTATGCCCTTTAAAAGGTAATAATGGAGGAATGGCCTTTTAATAGATACAAGTAGGTCACCCTGCTTTCGCGACCACCAAGAACGCTAAAACCATAACTCATCATGAACTCGATCCCTATCTCACCAACATAGAATTAAAAACACTCTCATTGGTGAACTCCAGCCATAACTCACCAAAACCAAAAAAAAACCCTCTAAACATCACTTCTCAATGATGCCACAACCACAAAAACCTAAACATTCTAAACAGTTGACTCCATCCATAACTCACCCAAATGACTTACCAACATAACTCATCAATGAACTCATTCATACCTCACTACAAATAAACTCATTGATTGGCTCCATTTATAACTCCATGCAAAACACGTCAAAAAACTCTAAAACCAACTCATCTATGAACTCCATAAATCACCAAAAAAAACTCCATTCCTAGCTTACCAAAATAACTCTAGAACATAACTCTCAATGAACTCCATTCATCCCTCACTAACAAATAATGCTTAAAACTCATTATTAGTATATAACTCACCAAAACACAAAAAACCTAAAACATAACTCATCGATGAACGCCGTAACGCACCAAAAATAACTCTAAAACTCTGACATAACTCGTGATAACTCCATTCAACTCATCAATAACTCTAAGAACATCACTCATCAATGATCAATTCCAATAACTCTCAAAACAGCAAAAACACCCTAACACAACTCATCAATGAACCCATAACTTTTGAAAATTGCATAATGCCCCTTTAATTCCTTTGAATGTTTTTTCTCACTATCCAAAGTACATTCCCTAAAAAATCAAACAATTTTTTTTCCAACCAATATTACTTCACAACAAATACTCTAAAAACAACTTCATTGATGAAACTTCAATCCATATTTCACCCAACTAACAAAAACCTAAAACATACATCATCGAATCTCCATTTAATTAACCTGCATATTTCCCCCTTTAATTTGTAACTTACCCTTGAGGGCGCTCTTCCTCAAAGATGCGAAAATCCATTCCCATTAAAAAATCATTTTTTTTTTCAGAAAATATTGGAAATCACAAGCTTTGACATATGGGGCTGATATTTGGAATGAAGTTCGTGGAATTACCTTTATGCCCTTTTAATCAATTTCTAAACTTTTTTAATTTTTTTCAAATATATTCCTCAAATGATGGAAAAATACATAACAGACTACACCGTGGGTAAATACCTTCCTCTCACCGCATGCACACACACACGTACAGTATGTGAAATATGTACATACACATGGTTTGCGTGGTCTTGCTTGAGCATAATGTTAATACTGTTATACTCGATTCATCTGATATGGACCCCGTACAATCTTGCGGAGGTGTTGAAAAATTCAAGAGGCGCAGGGACTTTGTTAATCATGTTTATTTTGAGCAATGTTAAACCCTGAAAATACCCACGAGAGTGGTTTCCATACATGAATGAAATTGTATTCAGTGCCAGGGTGAGTGAGTATATGACTGTAGTGTCCTCCAGATAATCCGGTGTGGCACGTGCATTGTGAATTCTTCAATTTTCCTGGCAGAGTAGGTGATCCCCCTTATCCGACTTAATTGAAATAGGTCAAAACTCTAGGGGACACGAACGGATCAACGCGAATCGACTATTAATACATTGTTCAATACTGTTAATTTACTTATTTTTGACATTTGTTAAAAAAAATTATACAGAGGAGTCTGGCTTAAACGCCAGAGACAGAGAGACGGGCACAGACTGGCATACAGACATAGACACACTACACAGACACACATACACCGCACGCACGCACAACACCAAACAAACGCACACACAGATACACACCACACAGGAAAGGTCTAGTGGATCAGAAAAATCCAGACAGTTAGTTTAAATTGAGAACGAAATTATTTTTACTGAGGTAGAGGATATTATACTATCTGACTGACCAGAATAATTAATTGAGCTGTCACTCCGTGTCAAATTCGATATGGTGCATGCACTGAGATTATCATGAAAAAAAACACAAATTAAATTCTGAGGAAATATAAACCATTTTTCAAATGACTCATTCTGACCAGAAAGGAGTAGGTGTTGGGCCTGGAACCACCAACAGACATGGAATATGTCCTTGCAAGGTAAATGGACCCTAATTAGTGTAAACAAACCCAATTGCAAGCAAATTGATTGACACAAACTAAGGACAAAGTGATAAGGCGAAGGGACTTGCAGCGCTTACTGTGATTGCACTTTTTGCTATTCCAACTGCTTCCATGGCCATTTCCCAATGCACACATCCACAAGGAGCTGTATGACACATCAAGAACAATATTCAAGTACTTTGTTTGTTTAGGACCCACAATGGCTTTCCACCACCTGTAGTGTCACCAAACCAGGACAACGCTCCATTATTTTCCACGTCATCCAACACACATGCAAAATTTCAAGACATACGAATAAGATAAAACGCAGTAACAAAAAACCCTTGGCTTCAAAACCCAGTACTATAGACCACCGAATACTTTGTGGGTCTAAAAACAAGAAAAAAAAAGACAATTATGAGGCACGACAGTTGGCAGCAAAAGGGTTCAAAAATATAGTACATTTGGACCAATTTAAATAGTTATCAAAATCCACCTAACACTCAAAGTAAAATGATATTATCTCAGAATTTAGAAGGAGGCGGCAAGAAGCCAAATTGAAAATGACATGCATGTTTATTTGTCTCAATAGCATTTTCATCAACCTAAAGTGTTACTCTACAGGAAACTAATATTTCTAAGCATCCACAATGCCAAGTTTCAGTAGTTGAGACAAAACCACATTTTCGTTAAAAGAGTGAAATACACGCCAAGTTATTAGAAACTTATTTTAGACACACCGGAAGACAAAGTACCATAAACATGAAAAAATAAGGTACCACAACCAATACTACAAACTTTACTCAGCTTATGCAAAAATTAAATTTCCAGTTAAAAGAACTAGCTCCTAATTAAAAAACTAACAAAAACATTATGGGTTTCTATACCACATTGTAATCATACTAGATACAAAGTTACATTTGGCTTACAATATGCTACTTCTCTGGTACATGCAAGTTACCAAGTTTATGATGTGCTATCACAAATAAGGATTTGACAAAATGTTGTATTATCTAAAATATTCGCATGCATATACTAACATAAATTTACAAAATTAATGATCTAACAATAGAGGACTTATATTCCCTTTCTATGCGACGTACAATTTTGTATCTGGCTAGCTTTCTACATCATTGATGGAAAATGCCTAATAAATTCGGCCTCAATATTGGCCCTACTAAATTGGTACCCCAACCTTGCTATGAACAGGGCAACTGTCAATGGACCTTCTTAGAAGATACAAATATAAGTAATATGCCATAAGATCAAGTATCCGCACCCCCCCACTACTGATACTAAAATATGACACAATGATCCACTCGTTCAAAAAGGCAGACGAAAATGGTTCAACTGAAAATACAAGCAAAAAAGTGGGCTTCAAACAGAGATAATAACATAATTAAAATTGACATGGCAACTTGTAACAGCCACTGGTGTTTAAACTCTACACCTGGGAGCATGGGCTAGAAGTAGCCAGATTTGCTTCAGCGGTTTCATTGTTTTTAGCGCAGTGAGATAACCATGCTAAAGCTAGAGAGACATAGGCAATTCTGATCGAAACATCCTGGAACTGCATGATTTCTACCCATACTCTTGCCCACGTTTTTCGATAAAACTAACCCTATATCGGCTGGTCTGCAAAAAAAGTGGGTTGGCTGACCAATCGTTACCGCTTAACGTCCTGGTGGGCAAGGCCCAGAAAAATTGCCTACACAGGTCCAGGTAAAGGGTTAAAACCACTAAATGTCCCATCAAAAAGATGTCGGGCTGTTAAGGGAATCCAATGCTCCAATTTATTCAAGTTCCGCGTAAGTAATATGACAATAATGTATGTGGACACAAGAAACATTATGTCAACATACAAGTTCGGTTAAATTACACTAACTAACCACTAGATGGCCTTTGACCCCACATTTGTTGATGGAACACATGTATAATTCTACCTAAGCCTTATTCTCTTCGCGTTCATTGTAAAAAATCAAAGTATACTCACTGCCATTTAATTCAGAATGACTGAAAATATGTTCACAAACATTGTGGTGGAAGCAGAAATGCTAGAGTTGAAATCTCAAATATGAAAGTCGTCTCTTATCTGTTTGGGAGTACAAGGCTTATTATGTTAGTTCCATGAAATGCATCAAAGCAGTAGGTCAGTCAGGATAGTGCAAACGGACTTTCTGTCCGCAACTTGTGTTCCAGGGACAACATCTTTTCGACTGTCTCATAGCGGCGCTCTTCATGATTATGTTAGCTTATTCCATTTATGTAATTTATTTAAGTATAGAACCACCTTCTGCCGGCTCGAGTTGCGTTGCACATGAGTCTATAGGCGATCTACTTGTATCAAAGGTTGTGGGTCGTTACCTCTCTAGGCAGCAAATTCCACTTGCTTAGAGGAGCTAGATTGAGCATATTGTAACAAAAAAACATAGGAGTCAGCAATTGAAAAAGAAATAGTGAATAGTGCCCGATGAGATAATTAAATGATGTGGGTCCTGGGACACAGTTGCAGCTGTAGTCCTTTGCGTATGATAGTGACCATTTTTTATACAGGATTAACATTCACAGATAAGGATTTGACAAATGGTGTATTATATAAAATATCTAAGCCATGCATATACTAACATTAAATTTACAAAATTAATGATCTAACAATAGTATCTATTCCCTTCTCTATGCGAGTACAAATTTTGTATCCTTGGCTAGCTTCTCACATCATGGATGGAAAATGCCTAATAAATTTCCGGCCTCAATATTGGCCTACTAAATTGGTTACACCAACCTTGCTATAACAAGGCAACTGTCAATGACCTTCTTAGAAGATACAATATACTATAACATGCCATAAGAATCAAGTATATAACTACTGATACTAAAATATGACACAACCTGATCCACTCAGTCTAAAAAGGCAGAAATGGTCAACTTGAAATACAAGCAAAAAAGTGGAGCTTCAAACAATGAGATAATATACATAATAAAATTGACATTGCAACTTTGTAAACAAGCAACTTGGTGTTTAAACTCTACACCTGGGAGCCTGGGCTAGAAGTAGCCAGATTTGCTTCAGCGGTTTCATTGTTTTAGCGCAGTGAAGCTGAACCAATGCTAAAGCTAGCGAGACATAGGCAATTCTGACCGGAACCTGCCCTTGATTTCTACACATACTGTCTTGCACTGTTTTTCGATAAAACTAACCCTATATCGGCTGGTCTGCCCACAAAAGTGTGTTGGCTGACCAATCTTTACCGCTAAAGTCCTTGGTGTGCAAGGCCCAGAAAATTGCCTAGCACAGGTCCAGGTAAAGGGTTAATAACCACTAAATGTCACCATCAAAAAGATGTCGGCTGTATCAGGGAATCCAATGCTCACTTTATTCAAGTCCCAGTAATATGCAATAATGTATGTTGACACAATGAACATTATGTCAACATACAAGTTCTGGTTTAAATTACCCTAAATAACCCCTAGATGGCCTTTGACCCCACATTTGTTGATGTGTAACACATGTATAATTCTACCTAAGCCTTATTCTCTTCGCGTTCCATTGAAATATCAAAGTATACTCACTGCCATTTAATTCAGAATGCTGAAAATACTTGTTCAAACATTGTGTGGAAGCAGAAATTTCTAGAGTTTGAATCAAATATGAAAGTCGTCTTCTCTGTTTGGGAGTACAAGGCTTATTATGTTCAAGTTCCATTGAAATGCATCAAAGTAGGATAGTGCAAAGGACTCATTCGTCCGCAACTGGTGTTCCAGGACCACATCTTTTTGACTCGTCTCATAGCGGCGCTATTAATGATTATGTTTACGCTTTATTCCATTTATGTAATTTATTTAAGTATAGAACCACCTTCTGCCGGCTCGGATTACGTGACATGCGTCTATAGGCGCTCGTCTTGTAATCCAAAGGTTGTGGGTTCGATTCCTCCTCTAGGCAGCAAATTTCCAATTTTTAGAGTGAGCTAGATTGAGCAATAATTGTAACAAAAACATAGGAGTCAGCAATTGAAAAAGAAAATAGTGAATAGCTGCCCTATGAGATAATTCAAATGATGTGGTCCTGGGACACAAGTTGCAGCTGTAGTCCTTTGCGTATGATAGTGACCATTTTTTATACAGGTTAACCATTCAGGAAAATGACTGTAAATGACTCCTGGATGAGAGTTGATCCCACATATGTTAAAGTCACATGTGCAACTCTGGCCAAGGCTTATTATGTCCAAGTCTCATTGAATCCAATACAAGAATGTAGGTTACAGTGGCCAACAATAGACCTCATTTACCCTTTTTTTACCTGACATGAGGACCGACACCATAACACAAATTGAACTCATTTTATATCCCACATCTTTTATTAACCGCATTCAGAGGATATGAAGATGGCCTCCTTTGTCCTGATAAGATCTGATGTGTCATAGCTGTAAACCTCATATTTTGATGCAGTTACAAACCTTCATTTATTGCTTACATCCACTAATTATAGCGATACTCAATTCAACGTTTACCTTTGCAAAGAAATCAGAAAACTCTGTTTGGATACTCTCACTACCTCCATCCTGTAAGTTATAAACAGCATTCAACAGGTTGGTTTACTATATAATCTTTACCAATCATATATACTGACAAATTTATTTTGTGTCAAATTATGGAAGTGATGAAACTCCTGTTTAAAAATGATATCTCAGAATTAGAGAATAAAGAACGGATTTGTTGTTTTGCCTATCTTTCGTGTATATTGGATGGGCATCCATATTTGGAGTAGTGGATGCCGGTGCACTTATTTAGTTTTTTGGTTGTTTAATACCAAAATATTTTTAATTTTCATAATATTAGGTAAAAGGGCAAAAATATGCCCCCCCGCTGTCAAAAATAACCAACCCTACTAGCTGCGATGCACATCAGGGGCGTCCCCAGACCATTTTTAATGGGGGAAGGGGGTGTTGAGCTGTGGTTGTTGCGACAAAATCATGGGGCCGATTCAAGAATCAACATTTTCCGGCTCGCGGCCCCGCCAAGTAGAACCCCAAACTGGCGATTTGCACGTTGAGACTACGTGAAAGGTCCTAACGTCACTCCTTAGTTTCAGGCCTGGACGAAGTATATCAATGGTGTTCACATTGCCATATAACTTCCTTCCTTTCAAAAACATTTTTCCTACTTGGGTCTGATTTACTTTTTGTATGGTAGCACCATAAGATCTGTCCATACCTCCTCATCTGTGTTGTGGCGATTGCGTTCCAGAATTGCAAATCTCCAGCCAGAATGCCACAACATTGCGGTGAAATTAAATTCCTATCAACCCGGATTTGTGGAATGTTGCGTTGAATGCAGCATGAAAGTGATCAATATATCGGCACAACTCCTGCAACACACTGCAGTCTAAGATGGAGAACCACATTGGCACCCCCAGTATGGTAAAATTAGAGTTTAAAGAAGACACTGGCACATTTGAAAAATAGTGCGCCCTCACGCTTTTTCAAAATCGATATTTTTTTGCATGGTTTTAAGCTTTTTATATACAAAGCCCCAGCCCGAAATGATAAGCCCTCAAGCTTCCTTATGGGTAAATAGAACGATTTTTTATATTTTTAACATTTAACAAATCGTCGTCACAGTTTAATTCAGTCTACGACGAATATGGGCGTTTAACACAAGAACACGCACGCCGTATGCATGTTTTCCTGCTCTTCACACGTTTGACTGGTCCAATTACCCTTGTTGGTTTTATATCATGAGTACGTAAAATATCATGTAATATACACATGTGTTGATTAAAGTTATGAAAACCTTAAAGTTGCCTACAAATTACCTGGATGTCTCTTATGTCCTCATATCAATGTCCCTATCTGTTTTGGGGGTACTGTTATTTATGTGTAAATATATCCTGTTCTTCCAATTGCCTAGACTATCATTTGAGAGCAAATTGAAGAAATTTCATATTTTGTGACATGTGCCATGCCAAGCTTTAAATACGTGCCCGAATATTTTTATTAGCTGTCGAGTGCAATTGGCCAAAATCAATGCATGTGCCCTCAGTTTGAAGGACGAACTCCATAGCACAAGCACCTGGCAAGGGGCGCTCATATGAGTCTGGTCAAACTGATGCAATTGATTAATTTTGGCCAATGCACCAGAAACTAAAATATACACACATTAACCTAATTCAAAAACTTTATACAACAAGCAGAATTTTACAAGAACAATCTAATGTCATGAATACACATGCATTAAATCTTTCTAACGAACAGATCCATACCGCGCATCATAAAATGATCAAATCCAAGTAGTGCGTAAACGTTCTAAGCACTCCACGGACACCATTAACACACACACCGCGCAATTACCAATCAGCAAGCATGATTTTTGTCCAATCACATTTTCCTCTCTCATAATAAATTGGTTTAATGAATAAGAATTATTATTAAATGTATTTTATTCTTTCTCTCAAGATGGCCAAGAATTACAAATTCATTCAAGTTTCCATAACTGACATTTCTGATTTTTTGGTTTTAAACAACCAGGGTTGTTTAGCACTCTGATTTTAAAAACAAACTTAAAACATTTAGAAAGTTATTTAAGCAAGGTACATGAACAACACAAATTGTTTAAAGGTATCAATGTTTTTACAGTGTTGGATAAGGCCAAGTAAAAAAATAAAAAAGTTGATAGTCCGGATTTTGAAAAAGTTGGTGAGGGAGGCCTTTATATTCTTGTTATTTTAATATTTTTTTCAAAGATGGCTGCCAGTCTAAGATGCCACCTGCTATATTTGAAGATTGCATTTGCATTGTGGAAATTGTGTATGCAAGGAAGGTTGTAAGAAATTGATCACAAAATGAGGGATACTTTTTTTAAAAAATAGGATGAGAGTTTCAATAGTGCCTCAGTATTTTTTTGTTGACTTCTGTTCCCCATTTTTAGCCTTTTTTGGTGGTGGTGTTACTTTTTTTTAAAAAATAAACAATAACAACAAAAAATTGGTGTGTTTGTGGTGTCCAAAAAAATGGAGCGGGCGGGGGGACGATCAACTGGTTTATTTTACTTGGCCTAAGCACATGATCTTATCTTCGTAAAAGTGGGCTGAAACCTAGTTTTTGATGAATGAAATAAGAGTTTTTGAAATTTTTTTTTGTTTTTCAAAGTCTTGGAACAAGAATGGACACCCACACACCCACGACCGGATCAAAACCTGCACGCTCGCCGCTGATTTGTTATAAAGGCCCCCGAACTGACAAAAAATTAATAACGGTTATTTTGCTTGTAATTCACATGAACGATTTAGATCTCAATTATTCGTCCCAAAACACGAATATTCAAAAAATCACTTTTGTTAACAAATGTACGAATAAATGAACTGGACAAATAGTATATAAACAAATAGAGGACCAAAAAATAGACTTTTATCATTACATTTGGAAGCATTATTTATGTTACTCATTTCCAAAAAGTGAAAAGTAAAATTTTTTTTATTTAATCAAACTGTTAACGATAAATTTGGTCAAGGTTCTAGGAACAGATTTCTCTAAAGTTTGTTATGCATTAATGGAATCTCATCTAAGGAAATAGTTAAAAATCGCTCATAGAACTTCTTTCGTTCAGTTAGAAATTGAGGAAATTACATGCATATTTAGGGCACAGAGATGACGAACGGCAGTTGTTTGACCGATTCAAACACACTCGCGTGGACTGCGGAAAAGTCATTCACCTAGCAACGCGTGTGGCAATTGATCAAACTATGCGCCGAACACTACAGAGTCGCAGTGCTGGTGTACGCAGTGTGTTAGTCAAAGGTTCTATTTTTAGGTGTGTTGCTGAGGGTGTTGTAATTAAAAACCAAACAATGTTTTGAAATCGAAATTCAGCGGAGGTCGGCTATAGCCGAATGAATGGAGATAAGTTGTGTCTGAGGCACATTGCCAAATTTATGAGTAGGTTATAGTGTATGGCAAGGAAAACAAGGGTTAAATAAAAATATGGTCAACTGTTTAGTGTCCTCGGTTTGGAACCTGAGGCACTAAATCTGGTCTAATCTACCCCGCTTAGGACCTAAAAAGGGGGAAGGAAAACAACAAGTTTGTTTAATCGGTAAGGCCCGCGCACACATTTTTTTGAAAAATGCACTTTTAACCGCTTCATTTTTTTTTGATTTCATGCATTGAGAAATTTGCGTTTTAGTATCGTTTACAATGATGCTCCTTGTTTTAAAATGCCTTCATCAGAGAATCGTAGGTCAAGATATTGTTTGGTTTTTAAATGGTTTTGCGATGTCTTAACTGGGGTCTTAATTAACCTTAGCTTACATTTGGTCATGTTTTTGGAGGCTCCTCTTGTGGGAAATCATTTTAAAATAATTTTTTTAAAAATCAATAAATAGGCTAAACGCCATTTGTCATTGAATTTGTCGGGAGAAAATTGGTACTATAGACTATACCTTGTGTTTGGTTTCATTGTTGTTTTTGGACATTGTCTTGATTTTGTTGTGCTTTTGGGGGTTTGTTTGTTTTGATTTTGCCTTTTGGGGTTTGCTTTGTTTGTTTTCGGGTACTTGCTTTGTAATGTTCGTTTGGTGATGATTATCAGACAGTCATTATTTAAAGTGTATTCCATTTCGGAAAAATAATTTTGAAGAAAAAACTATGCTGCGGGTTGTTACCCTAGACTTATCGTAATTTGTTGTCAACTTGCCCACATCTCACATAGGCTCGCAAATTCTCTTGAACTTTGCCAGCGTGAATTTGAATGAATAACGCACCGGAGTTATGCTCGGTTGCGCGTACTCAAATGACGATTGGATATTAATTACGCGCTCATGCCTGAATTGATCCGGTAGTGGTGTTGGAACACCCATATGCATTGGTAGGAGTAACCAGCCAAGCCACAGAGAGGCCATTATGTATGCATTTCCTAAGTGTGTTTTTATAGCAAGAATGTAGTCTTCATTTCTTGATGTAAAATGAGCAGCAACTCCTGAATCTCATCTTCCTTGTGTCTGTACAAATACCTGTTGGGTCGTACAACTCTTCCTGTAGTTGGCAACTTCTGCTGAACCCGGGCCCATCCTGGTTTGCATTGCTTCTTGTCCATCTGGCTTGCACTTCCACTGCCCATTTCTGCATGATTTGTTTGAACTTCTACAGCTACATTTTCAAGCTGTTGAAACAAGATCAGATATAGAGTGCTCTTAAAAGGTAAAATGATGACATGTCACTACAATTGGTAATGAAGGAATGACCTTAATTTGCAAATGAAGGAATTGGCCATTTTTAATGGTAAATGATTAGGACCTGCCCTCTCATGGCATGGTCCTTTAAAATGAATTTAAAAACAGTTCTTTAATTGGTATAATGAAGACTCTGACCCAACCTGCCTGACCCGAGAGGAACCTGTGGGGAATGAATTACATGGGTATTTTCTTAAACTTCGAAGTACAAGTAAATTAATCGCCTACTACAAAACGCATTATTAACACTCTTAAAGCGCAGTCTAAATCGCGCGCAATTAAGAAAAAGTGCATGATGTACGAACAAACAAATCTCTTACACTGGTACACAAATACAAGGTCAACATTCGACAAATATAGGATTCCTTGGAGACCTGTTTGTGTGGGAGTTTATTGATTACTTTGTGACTTCTAGGTTTATAAGTAGGGGCTTATGCCTCTGAACTATACCAAGTTTGGCTACTTGAGCTTATCTAGAAAAAAGTTATGGCCAAATGTTTGACCTTTTTGTAGGTTTGACGGGAGGGATGTGGATGGATGGAGAGAGGGGATGGATGGAATGGATGGATGGAGGGCAGAGGGAGTTGAGGGAG
The DNA here is from genome assembly GCA_023653785.1 of Ophioderma brevispina. Classification (NCBI taxonomy): domain Eukaryota; kingdom Metazoa; phylum Echinodermata; class Ophiuroidea; order Amphilepidida; family Ophiodermatidae; genus Ophioderma; species Ophioderma brevispina. The sequence continues at coordinate 13,007 of JAMKCH010041772.1, forward strand.
AAGGGAGGGAGGGGAGGAACGAGAAGAAGAAAGAGAGAGGGGGGAGAGAGGGAGAGAGAGACGGACACTCACACACACAACACACACACATGAATATAACATACACTCAATACACCATACCTGCATACATATACTAACAAATGACAAATTTTTCCATATCAGGCTACCTGCTCAGCATCGTATGTCCCCGTTTAAGTAAATAGCGACATCTTGAAATTGGGGTCTAATTTTCCGGGTGTGGGCGTTCATGATGTCCTATCATATAAAACAGACACACAAAAAAACTTTGATCAATTATGGGTTATATAAAATTAATTTGAGGGGCACAGGCACATACCCACCATAATGTTATCTTAAACTTATTATTAATAAATTAACAATAAGATTGTTTGAATTAATTTTAAAGGGGCACAAACTATATTAAAAAAGTGATGTGTTTATATATATGAAACTGTTACTTAGTAAATGCAAGTGCTGCTAATCCAATGTGTAATTGGACTTATAACTGTAAGAAATTCTTCATTATTGTGCTGTTGTGATTTTTTTTTTAAAGTGACAGGAGGAGATGTTTTTAGGAGTTTTACAACTTTCTCTCAATTGCACTAAATGGCCGTTATATATAGACCAAGCTACCAGGAACATTTGGAAGGTTTATTGAACAAACAAGTAAAAAAGAAAACCACTAACCTTGTTTTGAACTTTTCTGTTATCGTAATCGTCTCCATGCTTTGAATTTCTGGCGTGCACGACAGAAACTACTAAATAATCCTCTTCTTACAAAAAAAAGGCGTATTGGCTTTCACTCTTAAAGTGACGATCTAATACATTGGTTAAGCATTCCCGAAATATACAAAAAACCCGGGTTCAACAAAAATTGGGGTTGCTTTTTCGATTGGCACAATAAATTTCCCGATCACAAGCACAAAATATCCCGGTCATAGGGCATAAGATTTGAACCAAGGCTGGTTTTTTAAACAGGAATATCGTCCTTTACTTTCCAATTTTCCCCTCAAAAAAAGTTTCAGCGGGGCAGGCTAGTTCCCCTCCCTTCCCCACCTGGCTTATGCTACTGCATGGGTTGAAAAATACCAAAATATTTAAACATAAATAAGATTTATACCATGTTCAAACACTAATGGAAAGTTATTTTCAGATTTGGGAAACATTCAAATTACCTAAAAAATAAAGTGGGAAAACAATATTACGGTTGGCAATCTATATGTTGTTTTTTCACCCACTTCCTTGCACTTTTCCAGTGAGCCAAACTGTACAATCCATTTCTCGATTGCTTTCTTCCATAGATCTTTGTCAGACTGGTACAGAGTGTACATCTGGCAGCCAAGCAGATGCTGGAGTAGTGTCAATTATGAAAAACAATTATTTAGAATGTATGAATTAACATGTCATTGGAAGGAATGTGCAAACTACAGTGCAATGAAAAGGGTGGGAATTAGAGCAATAGAAAAAAGAAAAAGCATGGAAGACACTACAGAGAGGATAAGAAAAACATTATTTGCGAAATACGGCTAATTAAAATGACTTTCTTCAATTATACAAGACAAAATAACCAAAAGCTATATAGACTTGCACCAGAACCATGTTTGTTAACAAAATGAGATAAATGTCCAAACATGCACATGCACACAACACACACATGACACACATGCACACACACCTAAAACATGGGCACACAACCACACTCACACATATACACACCCCACATACAACTGTGTTGTTGAGGACTACTCTCAGTGTAGTCATGCAGATGGTGCACGATATGAAACCGATATCCAAAACCTATCAAACGTATTGTGCATTTGGAGTGAAAAAAAGTACCAAATTGGACCTTTTTTGTACAGTGTATGGACAGGGAGGGATGGATGGTGGATGGAGAGATGGTGGATGGATGGATGGATGGAGGGGAGGGAGGCAGGATAAGGGAGGGAGGGGAAAGAGAGAGGGGGGGGAAGTAGAGGGAGACATTAGACAGACCCTCACACACACACACCACACACATGAATATATGACATACACTTTCATATAACACATACATTCATACATATACCTACAAATGACAAATTTTATTTCACTATCAGGCTTACCTGATCAGCATCAGTTATGTCCCCATTAAGTAAATAGCGCATCTTGAAAATTGGGTCTAAATTTTCAGGTTGTGGCGTTCAAAAATGATGTCCTACATCACTATAAACAGACACACAAAACACTTTGATCAATTAATGGGTTTCATAAAATTAAGGGGCACAGGCACATACCCCACATATGTTTAATCTTAACTTATTATTACCTAAAATTATACAATAAGATTAGCTGAATTACATGTTAAAGTGAGGGGAACCAACTTATATGAAAAAATTGAGGTTTTTATAATCATCTGAACTGTTTGCCTTAGAAATGCAAGGTGCTGCTATCCAATGTGTAAATTTTGACTTAGAACTGTAGAAATTCATCCTTGTTGTCTGCTGGCATTTAACAAGTTACAGGAGGCAGATTTTTTTAGGATGTTTTACAATTTCTCTCAAATTGGCACTAAAAATCGGGGGCCGTAAACCACCTACCTAGAACATTTGGAAGTTTATTGAACAAACAGTACAAAAGAAAAACCGGCAGACCTTTTTTTTGGGGGGTTTTGAACTTGCCTGTTATCGTAATCGATCCCCATACGGAAACCCATGCTTTGAATTTCGTTTGTCGTGCACGACAGAAATAACTAAATCACACTCTACCAAAAAAAAAGTGCGTATTAGGGTTTTTTCACTTAAATTGCGATCTATACATTGGTACGCATTCAAAATATACCAAAACACCCGGTTCAAAACAAAAATTGGGGTTGCTTCTTCAGATGCAACAATGTCCGATCACAGCAAAATACCCGGTCATAGGGCAAAAGATTCTGAACAAAGGCTGGTTTTAACAGGACTATCCGTCTTTACTTTCCAATTTCCCCTCAAAAAAGTTTCAGAGGGGGCACTCGTTCCCCTCCTTCCCCACCGGCTATGATACTGCAGGGCGTTGAAAAATACCAAAATATTAAATAATAAGATTAATCTACCAGTTCAAACACTATGGAAAGTTATTTTTAAATGCATTTGAAACCATTCAATTACCTTTAAAAAATAAAGTGGGGAAACATATTACCTGTTTGTCAAAGTATCTGGTGTTTTTTACACCAATCTTAGCCGTTTCCAGTGAGCCAAACTGTACAATCAATTTTCGATTTGCTTTCTTCCCATATTCTCTTTGTCAAAGGCTACGATGTTACATATGGCCGCCCAAGAGATTCTGTGAGTAGTGTCAGTTATGACAACATTATTTAGAATGTATGAATTAAATGTTCATTGGAAGAATGTGCAACTAAGTGCACGAAGGGTGGGGATAGAGCAATCGGAAAAGAAAAAAGATTTGGATTAAGACACTGACAGAGATTGGATAAGAAAAACATTATTTGAGAAATAAGGCAATTAAAATGACTTCAAAGTATTACAAGCAAAACTAAAAAAAGTATCTATATAAATTGCACCAGCACCAGTTTGTTAACAAAATGAGATAAAGTTCACAAAAAAACATGCACATGACACACACACCCACATATGCCACACATGGCCAACATGCACCAAACCACATGGGACAACACATACCAAATATACACACACACATATAAACTTGTGGTTGTGAGGGAATACCTCAGTGTTAGTATGCAGAAGGTGCAAGATATTAAACCTATATCAAACCATCAAAAGATAGTTGTGCATTGTGGGTGAAAAGTACCAAATTTGGCAACAGATTAGCCTCTTGGATATGCTGAAAACTATGGTCTAGGGGCAAATTAATTCCTTCCCAGATGGCGGCCAAATTCAAATGGCCGCACCACTGTCAAAAGTCACGTTTTAGGTGGTTCTATGTTTATTATAGATCAATTACTCATTGTGTTGTGCCATTTTAGAACAGAATACCCTGATTGACACTCCATGGGTATAAAGTCATATTGTGACATTAGCGAAAATGATCCAAAATGGCAGAAAAATCCAAAATGCGCGGACCAATTGAAGCATCTATATTTGATTATCAAGAAATGATTTTATTCTTGATCTGTTATGATTCCCTAAGGTTTGTATTGAACAATGTGCATTAAAGATAGAATTCACAGCACCTTAAGAATACAACCAAAATAAGACTTGATCCAAAATGGAGGCATAAACAAAAAATCCAAAATTGCGGCTAATTTGAGAAACGATTTGTTCACTGATGCTTAGCTTTGATTATCAAGAAACTGAATGTGTTCTTAATCTGATGATCAAAAAACTCACTCAAGTGTAGGATCATCAACTAAGAGGAAAACACACTCAATTAAGGGTTTGTGTTTTTATTAATGCTTCCTTTCCATTATAAGTTGGCCAAGATGGATTGCCAAACCTCGAATGGCCATGCTTTTAGGAAGTGTCACTACGTGCCTGTATGATCCTCGGCTTCTTGAATATGTTTTTTTTTTTCATTAAAAATAACATACCCTATTTGAATTGATATTGTGGCCGTGGTTATACAATCAGCCTGTGTAAAATGTACATCCAGTTGATTCATTGCCCCAGCCCAATCGGGTTCCAAACCATCACAGGGCACGGACACATGGTACACAATTGAAAAGTTTGGATTTCCCTGTGCGCTAGCCTAGTGATTTGTTTAAAATGATTGCAGGGGCATGTAATCCTTATGTACGTTGCACTTCTTCGGCAAATTCAAAATGATGGCCAAAATTGCTACCACCCACAAGATGAGTGGGACTGTTGTAGCAAAGGGTCTTCTAAATACGTTCCTGCAAATCCTTGCTATCGGGAGACCACATAACAGTTTGGAAGTGCTCTATGGGGAAAACAGACCCCATTGTCGAAGCCAACCTTAATATCTGCTGAAAACATCAAAGTATTCACCCTGAGCTGGCTTCGTTCATAGTTATATCAGTCTACAAACCTACATCGTAGATTTCAAGCACCCCAATTCAATTTGGGAATTCACTAATACCTCCCTTTCTAATTGCGGCGATTTCAAAGCTATAGTACCCAATGGGGCTACAATGAAGCCAATAAAGACGAACAGTGTTGGAAGAATGGTTAGACCAGTGCAACATCTACTTCACCTTCACGACCCTAAATTGCCGCTATCATTTGAGAGTGGCCCCTCTATATAGTATGTTGGCAAAACATTCGAACCTGGTAGCAAAGAGTGTTCTGACCTGTTGTTCCACTAAATCTAAGTCAATGCAGGCAGTAAGACCAAACAAAGTGCATTTTAAGCGGCACTTTAAACTACAGAAGTGAAGAAGGTTGCTCCAAAACTCCACTAACTATGACAAATTTGCAGATACATATCAGGCTTTCCAATAAGTGCTAAAGGATATCAAGAGTATTCCACATGTTTGAAGCAATCCTTTCTCAGTTAAAAGAACTGCTAAAGGTGAGGAAGTGTCAGAGGAAAGGACCAAAACAGGCACACCTAAATGAATCCACCGTTATGACCCATCCCAGCCAGAAAGAAATTGTCTACCACCGAAAGCTTCATAGTCGTTGGAGAATAGCCAACCGACACAAGTGTTGAAAAAAAAACATGCGCTGACCGGATCAAAACTGGTGACCTTCGTATTACTAGCACGGCCCTCTAACACTGAGCTTATCAAGCCAGGGTTGGTCGAGGAGTGATCGAATTCATCTATAGGTGTGAGGTCCGAAAGGTGTCATCGCTTTTCAGAACGGTTATATTTTATTACAATTTATAGTTGTTTTCAAATTTAAATATTGTTTATTTTTTTCTTGTTTTATTAATTAATTAATCTTTCCCTGGAGTTAGCCAGCGCACACAAGTGTTGAAAAACAAAGCATGTACGCCTGGCAGGCATTACGAACCGGGAACCTACGATTACTAGCACGGCTAGGAAAGCAATGGGGACACCTCTCGAACCTAATACCTATAGATGATATCTATCGCTCTCACCGACCCCCCAGTATGATAGCTCAGGTGGTTAGTAGAGTGCCTGTGTGCAAAAATCATCAAGACACCGAATGTAATAAATAACTGGCTGGAAGACCCCTAGAGCACTGTGATAATTCTGTCCACCTAGGGGAGGGAGTAACGTGGACCACACTCGCTCTTATAAGACAAAATCATGAAAAGAAGAATAAAAGTACTGTTCACACAATAAACTCTTGAACCCCCCCAAACCACTGGCGAAGATGGGGTGCTCGCCCGCATACCATAAGATCGACGGCACTTTGTCCTGTTCTACTTATGTGCAGAGTAGGCTAACCCTGTATGGGAAAGGTCAACAACATGCAAGAAGCTGGATCCAGCATAAATGCCTCCTGCCAGCGTATCACAGAATGTCAACGAACAACTTATACATCCTAGATAGGAATTGCTCCACCAAAACATCTGTTGTAGATAGCGAGCAGCTAAGGGCGTACGGCCAAAAACTATCTAATGTGAAACACCTATGTCTGTACAGAGACCGCTACTAACCGGCTTAAATCCAGAGATAGAGTTTCTCAAGCAAAGTCCAACCCATGAAAACAGTCTCAAAGCGCGTTTAAGAGAGTCGCCTTGTAGATCGAAAGACCCGAGAAAAGACTGCTATCCCACCAAGTAAATCTATTGTATTGAAACTGATGAGCATCACTCCACCGGGAGATAACTCCTCATTGGCGAAGGCCGATGTCACAACAGATTCAGAACCAGAACGGCTTAATCCAAGGTTTGCATGCGAAGTGGGGTACCGGAAGCAGATCAGGACCCAATACCTGTAATTGTAGAACCGCACCAACGACAATGGAAATCTATGGTTGCCCAATGTTGGCGCAAACAGTGCATATACAAAGGAACTGGCAGGATTCAGTGAAGCAGCCAGACATTGTACCAAAAACATTTTCTATTACAGGACTGTCCCAAAAAACAACTATACAATCAAAGATGAAATTTTTTTAGCCAAGCTTTAAGTTCATCTCAACTGGAATTTTACTGATTCTTTTAGGAGTGTTCCAGCTCATGAGCTTGTTAGTGGTTGTAATTTGGGGGTCTGGTTCAGGAAGTTATGGCTAATTATATGAGACAGTTGAAAAACCCATTGGGCCAGTTTCAGCTATATCCTGATATCAACAAAAGTTGCCATTGAACTCACCTTCATGACATTCTTTTTGGAGAATTAAAAATAAATGTAGGTATTATAAAGTGCTGATTCTTGTGATTATAACCACCATAAATTTATAACTTTATAAGTTTTTGTTTAAAAAAAAAAAAAAAAAAAACACATGTAGCATTGTGAAATTCAATTCCA
>JAMKCH010041773.1:0-12447 GCA_023653785.1 Ophioderma brevispina
CTGACCAATATGATCTCTGCATTCAAAGCAAAACGCGCAATCTTGTTTTGGGTGATTTGCAATTTTCTTCTTAATTTCACTGATTTTGCCAACCAAGAAAGTGCCGCAAATAGTCAATGTGACATGAGCAATCAGTGCTGAGATTTCTGCGTAAAGTATGATTGAGAACTTTAACTCTCTATAAAAGAATTTTACCCACCAGAAATCTTTTTGATGACAGAGTTGACCACAGTGTCATCAGACAGTGGTTGTCAATGTACTCGAACTCCAAGATACTTGATGTTATCCTGAGAATTTATCACTGGGTGTTCTAAACAACTGAAAAATCAGAAACTTGCTTTGGTATTGAAAAACGGATCTCACTTTTATTACTCTATATGATAAAACAATAAGTCCCCAAAAGAGGCTCAAACAATGTCCAGTCGGTTTAGGTTCAACAAAATTTAAGGATCTATTGCTCCGTCATTCAAACAATACATAACTATATTTTTTGTTCATCATGAGTCGCATACTCTAGAAACGGCATCCTTGCAAGACCGAACTGTTCCAAGACCGACTAATTACCTCTCGCTAATTCCATTAATAAGGATTTAGATTGAGTCGCAATTACCTATTGATAGTTCAGATAAGAGGATACCGCGAATCTCATCCGACTCTCATGTCAATATTGTTTAATCATATATGTCATCAGTCAGTCATGCTTTTACAGCTTTTTATTGTCCTTGATGGAGTTGTGAGTGCAAATTTTTCCGCTCACCAATACTGTTTCATTTCTTTTCGGACATGGGAAATGTATTCTTCCTTTTTTGGAGTGGTGGGGGTGGGGTGGTTAATTTCTTTTTGGGAGGATAGGAGTGGGGGTTTCTTTTTTTTTGGGCGAGAGGTATAGGAAATGTATTATTTCTTCTTTTGGGGGTTGTTTAGGGGTCCTTATTTCTTTTTTTCTACGTATTTTTTCCGCCAGTTTCATACACTTTCGGGACAGAAACCGGTGATTTTCCTGCCGTTTATACTCCTCCTTTAGCTCTTTCTGACCTGCAGACACTGTCACAACCAGGGGTACGTTTCAGTGGCGGATCCAGAATTTGAAATGTCAAAATTAACGGGGGGCTGAAAGGCTTAAAAACTGGTCCAAATAGCTCAAAAGGGGCTGATTTTGTACGAATTTTTGGTCAGAATTATCCGGGGGGGGCAGGCGCGCCCCCTCCCTGGATCCGCGCCTGACGTGGTTGTGCTCTATTCCCCACCACGGACTGTAACTGCAACCCCGTCTCCGCTCCGAAATCGGTAGATCCCTGCCCCTTACAATTTCCTTATCTTTCCTGTACCCTCCCGTTGCCGCTATGGGTAGCGAAATTTCTTGAAGATCCATTTTTGTTCGTCGAGGTCAACGCTCAGATGACGATCAAGTTTTGAAATTTAAAATTGGTGATTTTTATAATTGTACAACTGATGAACCGAAGCCAATCAGTGCATCGCCTTTACCTGCGAAAATTACGAACTAACCAATCCCAAATAGGCACCAGAGACTGGCCACCCCACCGTGGACCGTAACACTCACACGTCGGCAACCTCAGCGTTATGGCGGCACAGAAGATGGATTACACCCGCCGAATCAATAGGCAATAGCACGTCTCTTAAATCCACTTAAGAGGAATATTAATCCATGGGGATTATACTTCGGTCTTCTTACGTTCGGTCTTGCAGAGGGTCACCCTTATAAAAAATATCAAAATGAGTAATCCCTGATGGAGTACAGTACACGTACAATTTATGCGTGTTGGTTTTTGGTCACATGAGTGGATTGAATAAATTTGAAGACCTAAAAGGGGGATTTTAAAAATCGAACCTAAAAAGAGAAATCAACAATTTTTGATGTCAGAAGCTCCACCTTTTTCTACCCCCCACCAAAGATTTTACGAACACTCCCTAATGATAAAAATAGCACCTTTCTGGGTATTTGACGGCCATAAACCGGAAATCTGCGTAGAAGCTATATCCACCAGGTTTTACACTTGGAAAGGGAAACAATTATTTGTTATTTATCCCAATTCGTTGTCAATTATTATAAGGGAGGTGACCCCCGGACTTGCGTCCGTAACCAGGGGCCGTTCATCCTATCGATCATGTGCAAATAATCGATATTCGATTAGGTCAGATCACGGTCATGGATATACGATGGAGAATGAGAAAGAAATGGAGAGAAAGAGATTCATGAGATTGTAATGATATGAAAAAGTGGTAAAGATGGGAGGGGAGTCGATTCTAGAAGCGGGGGGGTTCTCCTCCAGACTACATTATCCAAGGAGATCAATTCACTTTGGTATGTGGTGAGATAAGAATGGGTGTTTTTTGCTTTCAACAATGAGTCGTGCAGGTTTTGCAGTTGCAGCGATTCCAGTTGTTATTCTTTTTAAAACGTAAACCGTGGTGACTGGCGGGGTGCTTCCGAGATTAAAATTAAAAATACCAAGACTTATTTGCATTTGCAATTAATTATATTTCATCTGACAAAATGGATTGGAAATGCATTAATTATATAAACCCGCCCAAGATGGTTGCTAGATCAGGGCTTGTTTTAATCAGCTTCAACTTCAAAATCAAGACTTGCAAGTCTCAAGAAACGAAAGATATTGCAGCTGTCATGGGTCTGAGAGTACAATCACAGATTCGTTCGAGGGAAAGTGACAATGACTGATATTTTTTTAATAATTATATTGGCAGGTCACTCTTGAGATTTTGGGATTTGATAAGAATGGAATTGGGAGAAAAAGAAAGAAGAAACAGAAACACCAGATATTCTGCTTTATACTAGCCTAGGGCAAGCCCTTATGGCCATGCCACTAAAATTATAAAGTTTACTTGACACAAAGATTTGACTTTGAGTAATGTGCAGTTCAGTGGACTTCAACATCAACAAACAAGCACATTGACAATACAAATTTGGATCGCATGCCAAGGCTTCAAGTTCAAGGGACATTTGGCCATAATTTTAGACGAAATATGTGGTCTGCAAGTGGTTGATGATGGGTAGGGTTGAAGAAGCGGCAACATGTGTCTGTTTTCTAGGTTTTATGAAGGTGATGTGGGGGACTTCTGGACGTGTTCTAGGATGGCTATACCTTAGTGTTGACCAAAACAAAACAAAAGTAGGCTACTCTCCAGGTACCCTAAAAGTGTTGTAATGTTTATTAGTAGTTTACACTCTTGCACATTATTAAGCCACCACATGAAAATGGAGTGGCATCCAATTCGTGATTGATATCCAATGAGGGCTACACTACACGGCTACCTGGACTCACTGCAGACTGCAATGTTTAACTAAGCAATTTTTTAAATCGCAAAGTCGTGTTGTCTTTGTGTGAAGGAGTTTTGCCACAATATTGATTTGTGTGTGTGTGTTGAAACATTTTTTTAAGCACATTGCCAGTGAATCTACCAAAAAGAGTCCAAATATAGATTGGAAATTTTGCTAACAATGTCACAATTTGTGATTTCACAAGTGACGTAAGTGCTGGTCTAAAAAGTTACATCTGCGTGATACAATCAAAGATTATTCTTTTACAAATTACACAGGATCATAGAAAGACATAAATAAGCTGTGGCAATTGATTCAAGTTGTGTTGTTGTTGTTGTTGTTGGGGGGGGGGGGGGTTAAGGAAATCGCCCCACTGTTGCTGCAACTCAAAAACACAACTGGCATGGGCAAGTGTAATCAGTTCAAAAACGTGGCTATGTATAGTCCCGACGTGAATTGATCGATAGTTTCCAACATCATAACTTCCTTTGATTGCATGTACAGGGTAAATAAATTTGCAAACCCAAAACAATCCTGCTTTATTTCAATGTATGGGATTCTAAGGTTCCAGGATGGTTTTTTTTTGCCAGTGAAAGTTAATCCTTGTTTCTGGTTACCCACCGACCCAAGTTTTTACAGTGCCTGAATCAAAAAGTTATTAGTTTAAAAATAGTTTCAGTGATTTGCATTTCTGTAGTATGACATTTACTTTTCCGAAATGTACATGTAAACATTAACCGAACAATTGAGTACCCCTTTAAAAATGTCATAAATTCTACTTTACAACTACATCTCAGGAAATTGTCAGTTTAAATAATTTTTTAGCACTGCGGTCTTTTTTCAATCTGCTGTCCTGAAGTGATTGAAGTAGAAACTTTGAAAACGCTTGTCGTACCACAAATTTAGATTAATCATTTAACACTGGAGCTGATTTCCTTTCAACCAATTTTGACTGAAATCTATTCATTTCCCTTTTGAGAGTGGCACTGCCCCAAAATACTTAGTATAACCCCCTAAAAGAAATGGTCCCCCAGTGAACCCCAGGTCACACCCAGTTTACCTTTGCTCTTCTCTTACTCCGTTTTGGGATCAACCTGAACGGACGTGTGTCTATCGCAGCTCTGTTTATCTGCAGCCAAATTTGAGACATTATTGTTACAGACTGATAGTCTTCTCAATCGGAATACTCCTATACCATTATTTTACTGGATTTTTATCTGGATTTTATTAATTGGAATATCACTCTACCTGGTCGGAAATAGCTGCTGTTTTTTCGCCCGTCGGAGAGTTCTTCTATATATTTTTTTTTTTGCCGCCGTTGCGGTCATGTGATTTTTGTGCGGGAAAAAAGGTAAACAAAGGCAGCCATTGCCGCACGTGTTTGCATGCTTTGGATGCCTTGCTTTTTGTGAGCCTGTTTCTTGTAGTTTCTATACCAGGCGCGGATATAGGGAGGGGCTCGCGTCTCCCAGTAATTCTGCAAAATCAGCCCATTTTGGACAAGTGTCAGCCTTCAGCCCCCCGGTAATTTTGATGTTTTTCAAATCCTGGATCCGCCCCTGTATGCTATCAATAAAACAGTTGTATTGGGTGTGTGTGTCTATTATTTTATTTTTATGCTTGTTGTGTATTTAATAAATATGTGAAAACTGACTTTTGAAAATTCTTTACCGTGTGTGACTTTGTTACTGCGACGGTATCTTTGTCTCCGCGTTGGCGTGCCAGGTTTCACCTCGGCACGCCTTTATTTTTCATCGCTCGTTTTCGTTCCGACACGCGCGCCCATCTGGCTCGCTTCCCCCTTCTTTTTAGCGTTTTTTGCGCTCGCCGCCCCGCGACCCTCTTTCTCTGTGCGTTCATCACGGGTCTCGCTTCCGCTATCACTCCGTTTGGCTCGCCATTGAACACAGTTTCCCTGTCAGTGTTTCGCTAAGGGAAAGGGGGGGGTGGTGTTCGGGCTCCGGTCCGAGGTTCTTCCAAGGCGGCCCCGCTGCTTTTGGAGCACCTGAAGGTGTTGTAGCTTCGGCTACGTCATGGCGTGTTAATAGGACGTCTCTCTCCCTCGGGAGTTTCGCCCGTCTACCCCGCTACCGGCCCCTGGCTCACCGGTCTAGCCCTTGGGGCTTCTCCGGTGCTAGGCTAGCGGCGGTCCTTCTCGTGCTGCCCTTTCCCCTGGGGGTTTTGGGGCGTGGTGCTGGGCTGACATTCCGGTATTGCAGCCCGGCTGCTTCACAGCGTGCTAGTTTGTCAGATCTCTCGGGGGCTTGCCTGGCTAGCTCCGCTGCCGGCGCTGGCTCGCGTGATTTAGCTCGTGGCTTTATCGTGCAGCTAGCGTGGGCTGCTCTGCTCTCTCCCTGGGATTGGGCGGCTGCAATCTGTCCGGTAGCGGTGTTGTAGCGATGTGACGTCTCGGGCCGATCCATCGCTTCTATTAACCGACACTCGGCGTTGCTGGTCTTTTGGGGTCCTCGGACTCCTTGAACACGCCGCCGTTACACCTGGCTCGGTGCATTTGCCGTGGGGTGAGCCCTGGAGGTGGTTCCTTCCCCTCGTGTCGCCTCAACGGGGCGCTGCTGGTTTGTCGGTTACGCTCACTGCTCCCGCGGACCGGCTAGTCAGTCTGGCCACCGGTGTCCATCTGGCTATGATGCATGCTTCGCCAGGCCCTCACGTGCTAGGTGGGGCACGCGGCGCTTCGCCCCTGGTTGGCCCCCGCTTGTGGGGTACCCTTCTGTCGGATCACTGGTGCCGGTCCCATTCCCTACGGCCAGTTCCTTCTACGGGTCAGAGCCGTTACGCACACCTCGTGGGTGTTTCCGTTCTCTGGCGGCTCCTGCAAGGGCAGCCCTGTGGCCGCCACCACGGTGGACTTAGTGCTGGCTGCAGGCCGTGTGGCCCTCATCGTGGTGCTCTGCATGCCCGTGCGTAGCCCATGTCGCTATTAGTCTCTTGCGGGTTGTATAGCTTGTGGCTCCGGAACTTCTAGGGGCTGTTCTCCCCGCTTTCGGGCGTGGAATACTCCTCCTTGGGGGCTGTCGCTCAGGGGTTGCTTGTCCGCCTTCGCTGGTGTTGACTTTCAACCCCCTCAACCGCGACTTTTCCCTCCCTTGCCGGGGAATGTACGCGCCGCTCTGGCTCTCGGGCTTCCCTTCAGGGATGCCGTTGGTCTCGGTGGTTCTCTTTGGTCTACTCAAGTCTGCTCAAGTCTGCTCTTGGCAGGGCTCCCCCGCGCGGGGCGGCCTATTCTGGGGGGCTTCAACCCCTTCTCTGCAGGGGTAGCGTAACTTTCAAAACAAGGGGTTCGCAACCCCTGAACCCCCCGAAATTTTGAAAAAAAAAACTGGGGGGCCTTTATTCCAAAACCAGGGGGTTTTAAAATCCTGATTTTTTTTTTTAATTTTTTATAGATATATTTATGTAACTGTTAATGGTTATATAGGCTTGAACTTACAAGAAATAAACTGTCCTCTTCAAACTAACTTACAAACTCTGTATATGGGTCATTTTTGGCTATTCGTGTATTGCCTTGACTCCACTTAACGAAATTGATTAAAAAATATCTTTTCGGCCAATGAGGCAGGAGTTGTTTGATTGGTACTTCTTGGAAATTGTTTGCTAACCTTATAAAGTACATTGGAGATTTATGACCGAATCACACATGACGATCACATTTTTTTTTTTGGTGTTTTGTCAAAAACTTTAAGCTCACGGGTGGCGCCCCCCCTTGCCTAAATCCGAATGAATTTTAATTTGGGTCGAGGTTATTCATTTTGAAAGTGGCACATTTACTACTAGGTTAAAGAAAATTGATTGACATGAGGGGCATCTGACGCACCCTACCTTGCATGATTGTCATGATTCATGTGTGCATACCTTGCAGTGCACGTGTGGTATCATATAATTAAGACAACGCAACTTTGCATGGGGAGCGCCATCGGATTGGGAATTTTATTGCGTTTTCCTTCCTTGTCCTCCTTTTCGCGTAGCAACACCCCGCAAGTTCCTCGCCCAATCATAACTTCACATCGCTCCGTGTGATTTATTAAACACATGTGCTGACTTGCAACGACCCGGTATGTTTTAGGCAATGGTTACTACTTCCATGGGACGCACATCGCACATACACGCGGCGTTAAATTCATCGTCGTGCAATGTCAGCGGCGCTCGCATATGATTCCCGGATCGTCTGTACGTCCTGTTCTACGCATCCCCCGCGGTTTGTACGCCACTGAAGAAATGTTTTAATAGAGAGAGGCCTCCTGAGAAAAGTGTTAGATAGGGGGGAGAGAATGAAAGAGGGGAAAGAGAAGGAATAGAGATGTGGTTGATAGATAGCAGCGGCTTTAGTAGAGAGAGATCGGTAGTCTCGCACCGTGGGGTTCTGTTGTATCTTGGGCTGTCTGTCGCGATCGGTTTGGCTTGTCGCGCTCTTTCCGCATGTCGTCATCGCGCCCTGACATTGGGTCGCTTCCGTATTTCTCGTTCTTGCTGGGCGCTCCCTCCTTCGCTCCGAGTTGCTCGTTCTCCCTCCGGCTCTGTTCTCTCCCCCTCGTTATTCGCGCGCGCTCGCGCCCTCTTATACCATAAAACGTAGGCCTAATTTGTTTTCTCGATGTGACTGTTGAAAGAATGCGATCGATCCTACAGATCGCGCGAAAGAGAGACCTAGAGGGAAACAAGGAGCGGCAGAGGTGTCACAGAACAAGATGTCATTAGCTCACCACACTTATTTGTCGAGGTGACATGTATGCGGGGTCTGCCTATAAGAAAAGAAGCGTGTCTGATGGGGAGAGAGTATTATACAATCCCGTATAGAGCATCAGTTAGGAAAAGGCAACCGAGAGTAACGCACTACTGTGGACCTCGTATTGAGGGGTATGAGCGCACGATGAACATTGTGCTCCATCGATAGAACAGAAAGAAAAAAAGAAGTGAAGGAAACAAAACAAAACGTTGTTCAACAAGCAGAGAAGGAAATCAAAGAAAGGAAAAGTTGAGAGAGAGCGTAAAATTAATTTGTAAGGGTCTTTGGGTTACGGATGAGAGTAACACATACTTTGAGAGAGGGAAATGTTGAGGCATCTACAGATTACAGAGAGAGAGGGTGAGAGATATTTCATACAGAATGTTCAAGAAGAGAGAAAATAGAGAGAGAGGGAGATTTTTGAGGGAGAGCAGCAGATGGGTTTGAGGGAGAGAGATAATAGGTTAGGGAGAGAGATAGGTCTGAGGAGACGAATGATAAAACGCATATAATTTGTATAGAAAGAAAATGTTTGATGTACAGAGGGGAAAAACCTCTTGCCTGAGGAATCCATATGAGGGTCATAAACTGCAGGTTACGGGAACTTTTGTATGGGAGTTTGAAAGTTGTGAGAAAAAAAATGGTGGCTATAACAGGAACTATAAGGAGTTTAGCAATGGTGAGTACTTTGAGATAAACGTTAACCCTAAAAATATATGGGGATGGAAAATAATGTTTTGTTATTTGAAATGAAATAACGACGAGGGTTAAAATGGTCCATAACGCGTCAGGTTTTATTGTCGCGTTGATTCGGGTATGACGGAAACTACGGGTTATGACACGGAGTAGTTTTGAGAAGATGAGTAAAAAAATTGCACGGATTAAATATTGACGTTTGCTTAGAAATATGGTACGGCATGAGCTCCAGAATATGACGGGAACTAAGGAATTAGTTGAGTTATTAAAAGTGTCGTGACTCGGATCATTTATTTTGGTGTCGCCGTAGTATCAGTGATCCCTTCCTTTTTGTTGTTTGTCTGTTTCACTATCGCTCCATTTCAGTGATCGCTTCCCGTTCACCTTCCACTAGCGTGACCCCGCGAAGCGCCGGGCCTCCCCTAGTCAAAAACTAATTAAGAAAAAATGAAAACGAGAGATAGCATAACAACTCCCAATCACCAGGCATACTACTCAGAAATTATAATCCCTTGCCCCAAGCCAAGTAGAGATTAAACAATAACACAATTGCTAAGTTGGCTGGCTAGCTAGCTTGGTGTTTCCGTCTTGACCAGGTTTCGGAAACACCGCGAATTCAACAACATAATTCACAACCTATACAGCTTTTATTCTGGTCCAGGTTGTTGATTCATAACCCTGGTCCTGGTAAACTGGTCAGTTATGAAACAACCCCTGCTAGCTTTAGAAAAAGGAAGTGGAAGTGAACAACTAATCTTGCTTAAGCTCCTACTTCCTCTAATATGGAATCACGTTCTGGTGAAATGAAGATAGACTGAACCTAGACGTTGAATTGTTCTAAATCGTAGCCTTTTCATTCAAACTTCTTACCCCGGGAATCTGACCCACGTACACCGCCCGTTCACATATTGGACAACCAATTCCATCTCGATCCTCATTGTCTTGACCCCCGGAATTCGTGTCTACAAAATAAACGTGGTTAAGGTCAATAATGTTGTCAAGAAAATGCTAGTACTGTGGTTCATATAGATTAATATATTCATTTGTTCTTAACATTTGTTCAGTAATTAAGCCTGAAGCACTGCTTTGAATTTCGCAGAAATGTGGTTATCACAACGCAGTCTAAACCCATTGTGTAAACCCCACGCTTTGACACGAGCGACATGGTGAGGCCATTATTTCGACGTGCACTGCACCCCCAAACTGACAGTAAAGGTGTCTTTTTTTGGCATGCTCTAGAAAAGGCTCTGTGCGCGCAAAAACGCAATTTAGCGCGACCCCTGCTTCTCTGGCTTGCCTTGGGGTGGTGAGCTCTCTCAGCCTGTGTAGTACCGCGTCTATTTTCCCCGCTGCTCTAGCTCCTGCGTGGCTCTTATCACCGTAGGGCTCCTCCTTTGATGGAGGTGCTTAACGTTGATAGCTCCCGCCCTGCTGGCTGGCTGGCTTGTCCGCCTCGGCCTGGGCGTGGGCGCATCCGTTCCGTGCTATTGCTTGCAGCTTCGTCTGTGCCCAGCTTAGCCTTGCCCACTGGCCCCGGCTCCGCTGGGGTGCTTTCGGCTGCTCGGGCTCCCTCGTTCGGAGCTTGGGTTAGCCTTGACCTGTCTGCTACCCTCCTATGGGCTGTTAGCTCTGGGTCGCTGGCGCTTTCGTCGCTGCCCTCTGTTGGCGGCTGACTGTTGCTGCCTCGGTAGCCTAGCCCCTTCGGGGTGCTTGTCCGGGTCCATTCCGTGCACACCATCGGAACCTCTGGTCTATGCCAGTTAGGCGATAGGAGTTCTAGGTCCTGGCGGTCCTGGCTCTTAGGCTCTGGCTGTTAGGCTTACTGCTGCCTAGGCTAGTCTGCTGTCTCCCTTGGGGGACTTGGGCTTAGACTTTGGGCAGCTTCACTGCTCCCCTCCTGGGGATCAGCTGGGCCTAGCGTTGCTACTGAGCCGGGCCTAGTGACCATTGCCGTCTGGTGTTAGTCTCTGTTCCCTCCTTGGGGTCAAGACCCTTGAATACCGCCTTGGTGTGATACTGGTCTTTGGGTCTTTAGCCCCCGACCTCCTTCGGGAGGTCGTGGCCTTTAGCCTTGGCGGTCCTTTGTGCCATCGGTGCCTGGTCTGCCTTGGCCTAGGCCTTGGGCTTTCGTCGCCTAGTCTTTGCGACTTGACTTAGACCCTTCATCTCCCCTCGGGGTAGCTGGCCTTGGTTCTTTCTATGCAGCTTGGCTGGGCCCTTGTCGGGCCTAACCGGGCCTAGCCTGGCCTCTGGCCTATGGCTGTCGCCCTGCTGCTTGGTTTTTTGAGGCCTGTGCCCGGGTCGGTCTGTCTTGGCCCCTTCTAGGGGCTTCTGTGGGGGGCCTAGGCTTGGGGTAGGGGCTTTTTGTCCTTCCCCACTTGGTCTTATCCCCCGTACAGGGATCCTGATCATTCGCGTCTTAGCTGTTCTCCTTTGCCCTCCGTCCTCACTTTCGTGCGGACGCGAGACCCCAGTCTTCAAGCCGGCTGGTGCCCTCTGGGCCTAGCCTGCTTCGTCCGGCTCTCGGGCTTTGGTCGTTCAGTCTTGACGCTGATGCTCTGGTTCCCTCTTTGGGGCTCGGCTCCCACCCAGGTGGATGCCAGTGCCCCTTCTGGGCTCTGTTTGTCCCGGACGCCGGTGGTTTAGTTCTGTTACCTAACCTTACCTGTGCGCCAAGGCCTTACTTCTCGCCCTTTGGGCTAGCCCTTGAGGTCTTTCGACTACGCCTGGATGACTGCCCGCTGTTGGGGTCAGGTGTCTTGACCGTGGGCCCTTCTCCCTAGGTTTCGGAAGTTGGGACTGCCAGTTCTTCTTGCACAAACATTCCTTTTGCTCCCGGCTGACTAGCCTGTTCTTCTGTATCCCTCTGGGGGACTTAGACTTGGTCTCTGGTCGCTCGACATCGCCCCTCGTTGGGGCTCGTATTACGGGCTTAGTGTTGGGGCTCGTATTCGGGCTTATCTTGGGGCTCGTCTTACGGCTTAGCGTTGGGGCATCGTATTAAAGTTACGGGCTGTTAGCGTTGGGGCTCGTATTACGGGCTTTAGCGGGGCTCGTCGTCCGGGCCTAGCATTGGGGCTCATCCGGGCCTAGCGTTGGGGCTCGTCCGGCCTAGCGTTGGGCTTGACTTTTTAAAGTCTTATTGGAGCTTCTCGCTCCTGCGTGGGAATGTCTCTGGCATTTTTCTCCCTGTTGTGAGTCATTCTTCCATTTCTGACGTCTCGAATCTGGTTGACGAGTTGGTTACTCACTCTTCTATAGGCTTTGGTGATCCTTATTTTTGTATTGTCTCCATTCGGGCACCTTTTTTGGGGCTCTCTTCACTCTTCTCGCGTTCTTTGCGGGATATCGTGTCGAAGCCACTGTTGCCCGACCTCTTCTTGGTGACATCCTTCTGCCTGTAGCCAGAGTTCGGTTACGTGGCTAGTTGTTTGCCTTCTCGATATCGATTTGTCGTTCTGCTCAGAAGTTCCTCGAGCTTTGTAGCTTCTAGGATCATTCTGTTCTTTTTTGACTTTGTCACCTGCTCTCTGCTTGCAGTCGCCACTGGTTAGGCTTCTGCTCGGGCTTCCCGAGCAGTTAGCGGACTTCGGCTCGAGCCGCTATGAAGCTTCCTTTCGGGTCGCCTCTCGGAGCTCTACTTGTGTTTCTGTAAAGCTTCCCTCTGTTTTTTCCCCTCCAGTAGACTTCTCGGTGGTTCACCCACTTT
>JAMKCH010041774.1:0-54473 GCA_023653785.1 Ophioderma brevispina
TTATTCAACAGACAGAGAAACAACAAATGAAATTGTATTACATTTCCTGGAACGGAATTTTGCTAATACTCACCTTGCCGTTTTCCCCATACCCAAGGTTTATCAGTTGATTGTTCTACCGTGGTTTAGATCCCGCTTTTCATTACAAGGCCCTAAAATATTCTTGAACCAGGTTCTGAAAATAAGTCTTCTATTTCGATATAAGTCTTTGAATTTTCTTCTACCTTAAACCTCAAAAGTTTTTGGTCGAATAGCCACTAACCTAAATTCTTTTTCTCTCATAAAGAATGTTTTATACGCATATCGTAATCCATCTATTACGCTCTACAAGCGCTTTTAGCTCTTATTTAAGAACCTTTCTTTATTTAAGTAATTTTTTTTTATCTTTTTAAGGGGCTTCGAAAATTTTCTTTCAAATAATCTTTCACTCCATTCCCATATCGAACTCGAGAACACCCTTGGACTAGAAAGTTGGATATTTAAAGAAGTAGTTTTTCTTGGGTAGTTTCAATACTGAAGAAGAATTTTCTCTTGCGCTTATTTTGCTTCAAGCAGATTTGTTTCAAGCTCGATTTGGAATTTCCAAGCAGATTTTGCTTTCCAAGCAGATTTTGCTTTCCAAGCAGATTTTGCTTTCCAAGCAGATTTTGCTTTCCAAGCAGATTTTGCTTTCCAAGCAGATTTTGCTTTCCAAGCAGAAATATAGCTGATATCAAAAACAAATCTTCGGCAAAACTCTCTTTACACCTTCCACCTCTTCTCCATCAGATACTGTTCCATAATGGCGCCAATGGTGAAACAAATTTACGGCCTCATCGTAAGTTTTCTTTTTTATGTATTCCGCATCTACAAAACTGAGAACGTAATGATAGTTATCTTCATAATCGCTTTCATTAAAAATATTAATTGCTCAATATATTAGTTAACAACTACATTCGTCAGGTCATTCATATTATATGCTAAAATAAGCGAAGTTTTAATTTTTATCTTCCTTATCTTTAAATAGACGATCCAACAGTTGAGGGTCTTGATATGTGAAAATATTCACTCAGTTTCTTCTATCTTTATACTAATTATTTTTCGTCAAGTTTAATCAAAGAAATTAATAATCATAGACTCATAATTCATTCATTATATTTGTCCTTTAATTTTTGTAACTCTTCAACGTAAAAAAGTCTTCTTACACAAGAGTTTTACGTAGATCAAATTCTCTAGCTTTTATGGTAATCTGCTATCGCCTCCTCATATTGCCCTAGCTTAACATAGCGTTCCCTGGTTATAATAGGCCCAGGCATACCCAGGATTAAGTTATATCACCTTTACTCAAATCTTCTATTCGCTCCTTATATTTCTCTAGCTTATCATCCCCCTCTTTTTCTCTAGCATTAATGGGCGTGTCCGCGGTATTATATGACTCGGCATCCCCGGATTAAGTTCTATCGCGTTACTCAATCTGCTATCGCCTTCTTCAGATTCTCTAGCTGAAAATAGACGGCTCCTCGTTATTATATGACCTCGGGACATACCTCGGATTAAGTTCTATCGCTTACTACAATCTGCTATTCGCTCCTAAGGGTCCCTAGCTTATACTAGCCGTGTCCTCGGTTCTTATTGCCGAGGATACCCAGGACACTAAGTTCTATCGCTTTACTACAATCTGCTATCGCGTCTCCATATTTCCTAGCTTTAAAATTAGACGGCTCCTCGGTTATAATATACCCGGCTATCCCCAGGACTTAAGAATTCTATCGCTTTACTTCAAATCTGCTATCGCTCCTCTATAGTTCTTAAGTCAGCATAAACTATCCTCGGTATATATGCCACGGCATCCCAGGAGTAAGTTCTATCGTTTACTCCGATATGCTATGCCTCCTCAGTTCCCTAGCTGAGCATAGATCAAATCCTCGGGACATTTATATACCAAAGCATCCCAGGATCAAGTTCTATCGCTTTACTACAATCTGCTATCGCTCCTAAGGTTTCACCGCTGAGCTAAACTTACTCCTCGCGGCATTATTATACGCAGGCATTCCCAGGATTAGTTTATATCGCTTTATGTAATTGCTATCGCCTCCTTCATATTTCTCTAGCTTAAAATAGACGGCTCCTCGGTTATTATATGCAGGGCCCCTAGGATTAAGTTCTATCGCTTTACTCCAATCTGCTATCGCCTCCTCAGTTTCCCTAGCTGAGAATAGACCATCCTCGGACATTATATACCAAAGCAGCCCCAGGAGCAATTCTATCGCGTTACTCCAATCTTGATTCGCCTTCACAGGTTTCCATAGTTAGCATAAACTTACTCCTCGGTATTATATCGCCTCGGCAGACAGACTTAGTCTCTATCCTTTACTATAATCTGCTATGCTTCCTTATATTTCTTTAGCTCAGCATAACTATCCTCGGTTTATATGACTCCGGCATCCCCAGACTTAAGTTATATCGCTTTACTCCAATCTGCTTATCGCTCCTCAGGTTCCCTAGCTCACAATAGATGGTCCTAGGTTATATATGCCAGGGATCCCCAGGATTAAGTTCTATCGCTTACTATAATCTGCTTATCGCTTCCTTAATTTCTTAGCTCAGCATTAAACTTACCCTCGGTTAGTATATGCCAGGGCATTCTTATAATCAATTTTTATCGATTCATTGTAATCTGCTCATCGCCTCATCATATTTATTTCGCGCGGGGGGAGGGGGCTAGCATAAACTTACTCCTCCCCCCCCCCCAGTCATTAAGAGCCGCGGCATACCCAGACTTAAGTTCTATCCGCTTTAATATACATCTGCTATAGCTTCATGAATTTCTTAGCCTCAGCCTATACTTACCCCTCGGTTATTAATATGCCAGGAAATCCCTAGGATTAAGTTCTATCGCCTCATTGTAATTTGTATCGCCTCTCATGTTTCCCTAGCTTATGATAGCAGTTTACTCGGTTAATGATCCACAGATTACTCGGATTAAGTTTATCGCTTTAACACCATCTGCTATCTCTCCTTAGGTTTCTCTAGATTAGCATAGATCAATCTCGGTTATTATAGGATCTAGTAGACGGGATTCTATTGGGTCTCTGTTCAGAAGAATTCTTTGGCAATATATAATTGCATTTATTAATCATTCAGTAAACGTTTTACTGCATTTGCATATTTTTTTCATCAAAAAATTTTAATCCTCGGAATCTAATTTATCAATGTCCTCAATTTCTTTCAAATTCTTCGCTTTCATAGCCATAGTGTAAAAATTATTTTTTTGTAGTTTTTTTGCTCTGGAAAAGCACGGAAGCTAGGAGCTTTTTCAATACGTTTTCAAGCTTGATAATAGAGGTCGCCGTTTTCTAAAGCGAATACAAATCTTGCCAACACTAACCTGCCTAGTTTTCTTCTGTAGCCACTCGACGAGTATTCATTTTCTCTGCGACGCAGATGTATAATCGTCATATAGTTATTCTGATAGCTTAAAGCTTACTACAGGTCAATCTTGAGATCTTCTTGTAGTTCGTATATGTGAACTTCCCATAGCCTAGCATATTATACGAAAAATGCCTTTTCAAATTCGGCGCTTTTTGCCGAATGAGGTAAGTGAGAACTCAAGGATACCCGTGGTGGAATCAATGACCGACTTCACCGTATTATACCTTCTTTCCCAGCAATCTCCATTGTTTCTCTATCTCGTGCGCTCTACAGCTAGCTAGATATTCTTTTACTGTTTAGCCCTGTCGGGTTTAAACAGGTCATAGAATAGACCTCTTAAATTATGAGTTTTCGTAGAATATCTTGCCCTTCTATCCACTAGGAGAGTAGCTCTGAAGAGACACACCGGGCTGGTTATTTATTGCAGATTTTATGCAAGGCCTATTCATATCAATGTAACATATTTTAGAGGCTTTAGATCCATTGCCTGTATTAATCCAATTCCTTGGGATAAAGCTCTTGGCACAGAGTGCATCTAAATTCGGCATAACGATCCCCGGCTGCAGATCATGGATCTGACTGCCTTGAGTTTGTATTCCAGCCAAATAATCAGGCGTTCAAAATCTCTCTCTGATAGCAGACATTATTTGTATAAGATCATACTCAACTGAAAGTATTTTTTCCAATCACTGCTATCATAATTTTCAATAAGGGAAGAGGTTTTGCAGGTTCTATCATCTTCCAGTTTTTCTTGAGATTGCGAGGCAATTTCTCCTAAGTTCCTTTCATTCATCTCCTTTCAAAAAAAATATTTTTTCTAATCTTTTCTTTATGATCAGAATTGCGAGCTTACCCAATCGCGAACAGGTTCTGTAGCAGAAAATAAGCTATAGTGCCAATAATACACCGGCCAAGGACTAACTGTAG
Source organism: Ophioderma brevispina (assembly GCA_023653785.1). Taxonomy (NCBI): domain Eukaryota; kingdom Metazoa; phylum Echinodermata; class Ophiuroidea; order Amphilepidida; family Ophiodermatidae; genus Ophioderma; species Ophioderma brevispina. The sequence continues at coordinate 4,339 of JAMKCH010041774.1, forward strand.
GTAATAATTTTTATAATCATCTAAGATATCTTGTACTATAATCATTTCATAAAACAGATTACGGTATGATTATACTATAATTATTTACTGTATACAGGAAAAGGCAACGGTAAAAAAGACAGAATATTTTTAGAAAAAATATTCGCTAAAAAATTCTATAGAATTTTCTATGAAAATAAAAGGAAAAATTATGAAGATATTATCCAATAGCTTTTAGGAAGAACAGTTTCAGCACTAATTCGCTGGAAGGTCGCTCTCACTTCTCGCCCGGCTGATCGAGTTGAAAGTAGCATAGGGAATACGCGGAAAAGATTCAAATCTTCTTTCAATGTGATAGAGTTATAAAATAACGGAGAGCTTCTTGCTTAACACTAAGAAAGTTTCTAAGCTCCCTTCCATTAGAGGTCTGTCTCTGCACAATGCTAAACGGCCTTAAGTTTATTATACCTATCGGAAAAGCGCCCTGCATGTAGGAAAGCAAATGCTCGGCGCCTTGAAGGCCTCGCCGTTTATACTCCTCATACAAAGGCTCCATTCACGAACAAGCGTTGCCAGCAAGCTTGAGCTAGATCGCCGCGTCCTTTCCCCCCATACGCTTAACATAGGCATTCGCCAAAGCATAATCGATATAATAATGTTTGCATGAATAGGGCAGCTTCACTACTTCTATTCCATATAAAGAAGGGCATCTGAACGTGTCATTCGACGCTTATCCGTAGCGTTCAGCTTCTTTATTACAACTCTCGTAGCTATACAGCCTTTCCCGCTCTGCTTCTTGTGAATCCGGTTAAAGTGAGTTTCCAGCTTCTAGGCCCCTCTGCTGCCCAATTCATTGGGGAAACGGATGGAGCGGATGAAAGCTCTTTCCCTAAGGTATAGTTTATGTAGCCAATAGCATACAACATATCCCTATGCTCTTCAGAGGAGCAGCACTTTTCCATTCTGCTCGCCGCGCTGAAAGAGCTTAGGGCCCATTGTTCAGTGTTATGTAAAGAAAATTCTTCCAAGGAAATAATTACACCCGTTCATTTGTTGTCATTAAACTTAAAGGCAAGCCGCAGATCTATTCGGCATCATTCATCTCCAGACTATAAAGAAGTTCTCCCTGCAATGCATATAATCTACCGGGAAATTAAAAAAAATGGCAGTACGCTGGGCGATGGCCTTTTATTCTCTTGGTTAGTATTAATACCTGACTTAGCATGACACTAGCTGTGATGATTATCCCTAAAGCTTTGTTCCATAACGCTGTCCTCATACAGCGGCACATAATAGGGATGCTGCTCATTCATCAAGCGGGTTTAATAGAATCATTGTCACAACGACTATCGGTTTTAGAAGCGGGAGGTCCCCTAGGAGTTTCACTACTATTTGAAAACAAGCTTATCTTCTTTGCATGTAGTCACAAGAAGTAAGATATCTGGTAAAAGCTCTGGGATCGCTATAGTTGATATTTGATTTGTAAATTCCGATACAAAAATCGGCTTTGGGTAGTTCTTTTGCAAGGCGGCATCTCATATCCTAGCACTGCGAGACAAGCGCGAGCGCGTTTCTTCGTTAACTTTACTAAAAATAGCCTTCTGCTCTTCCAATTTTTTCGGATCTTTAAACCAAAAGCTATACCCAGCTCTGCTAAAGCAGCCTGAATTATTTATATGCCAAGATCTTTTTCTAATTTGCCGAGACGAAGTTTTTGCCGCTAAAAAACGCCCTCGACTACCCAAAGCTCGAATAATCCACTATGAGTGCGTTCATGCTCTGCATTTTTGGAAAGCGCTAACAAGTATTGTTGTTCGCAGCCTCAAGATTGCGATCGAGAAAATACTGCGGGCCTATCCTCTAGCTCGTCTGCCAAGGCAGAAAGTATAGGCTCTAGACAAGAAAACGGTCACTTTGGCTATACGTTTCCTCGGCATGCTGAGCTAAGGCTCTTCATATAAAATAAAAGAGCGAACATACCACTGCCCAAGCTAGCGATAAAAAGACAATCGTGTTAAGGCCGCAACCTGGAAGTTTGCTTTAAGAACAAAAGCGACACGCTTTTCTATATTGATATAGCTTTTTTTCCATGATTCTCTGTTCAAAACTCCCGTATACAAAACTGCTCTTCATAACTATTTTGAAAAAAGATGTGGAAATAAAGTTGCGTAACTATATCCTATTTTCTTCGTTTTCTAACAATATTTCAACCAGGAAATCCATCTCTATATTATTTAATTCTTCATAAATAGTAGAAAGAATGTACTTGACTCCTTGGGACCTTTTGTCCTTGCAAAATGTCGTAATACTAAAGCGCTTTTGCTACTCCGCTTTCGTAACTCTGAAACTTTCTGAATTTGAACTAATAGATGGTCTTTACTAAATCCTGTGACCTCAGCTTTTTCTAGCCCTAAAGAGACTCCATTATTTTTCTTTTTTTTGAGCACCGGGAATCTTCAGTAGCGCCCAAATCCTTCCTCATCTTTTTAGAAAACCGGAGTTTGATGTTAAATCCAGTCATCAAATTTTATGTCTAACTCTTTAACTTTCGTCGTCTTCAGGTACGTGCTCTTTGCTTTCAGCTAGCGGCCTTAATCTCAATGTATTAGCTAGCTTTCTTCCGTGCCCAATTCCTGTCTCAGACGATCCCTGCTCATCTTCGTCGCCATCATCACTATCATACCCGGGGGCCTCAATCATCTCTAGCCGCTTCTTTCTTTCCGAATGCAGAGCTTCATCCTACCGGTGGTGAGTCTGGAGACTCTGCCCGCTCTAAACTTTCCGCTATCATCAAGCCTAGCCTTTGCTTGCACGAATGTCATTTCCAGCACTTTCATCTCTTCTCAGTCGCTTTCTTTCTCCGGATTGCCAAACACGTGTTTTCAAAATCCAAAGAGGCATAGCTCCCGCGAGTAAGCTGCCTCTGCTTCTTGCTCTCACTATGCTTGACTAGGTGAATCTCCACGCTTTTTCTTCTTCATCGGGCTGCTGAGGCTTTCTAACTTGCAGCTAGCCTCATCACTTTCTAAATCGGGCAGTTCTACCTCTCATTTAAACTTGGAAGTTTCTTTCCTTTTAGATTAGAAATGCTTTTGTTCAATCGGGCCCGCGGTCAAACTTAATCGATCTCTCTAACTAGTAGTCTCTTCCTCTCCAAGCTCCAAGCCAACTGATCAGCTCTAGTTCCGACTTCTCCTCCGGTTCAGCAACCTCAGCCTCTGCGCTACTATCATCAGGGCAATTCGCCAGCGAAGGACTACTCACTCGGAAGTTCTCAGATACATTTGAAATAACAATGTTGAGGATCTATCGGACTCCCGCCTACTTCCGTCGCTCTTCTGAAACCTGCTTATTTTCCTTGTCACGATAGTACAGGTTTCCTCACTAAAGTTAGCAAGGATATTTATCTCCTAAGTTTAAATTTTTTCTTCTCAAACGCTTCGCGGGCTTTTCCTTTCACCTTTAAGTATTGGAAAAAGCTAGATTTTTTAGATCTAAGTCAGTACTGTCGAACTTCTTCCGATGGCCTCTATTAACATTATTATCACCATCAGAGCAAATTCTTTCTAAAACTAGGCCTGGCTGCTTCAGAAAGCGGCAATGATTTGTAAGCCGCTTCTTCCAAGGGGACCAGCTCTCGCCTCACAAAAAGCCTGGCACTTCTCCCGGTTCTACACTATCTGCCGCTACCGGTCACTTGAAGGTTTGAATCTGAACTTTTGTATAATTTTGCTATTACGCGCCTCTGGTCGCTTTCAGTCATGCGCTTAAGCTTCAGCTGAGGCTCTGTAGCTTCTCTAACTCATGAGTTTCAAGCTCCAAGGGGCTGCTTCTTTCGATTGAGATTTTTCGTCCTTCTTCCTATCACAGCCTTTTTTTCTTTTTGCTAAAACTTGGTTATGTTTTTTTGCCGCTCCTTTTTAGATAGCGAAAGATATGATTTTTGATTTGATTTGGAAAGGTTGATCGCTTCTTTGGCTAAACGGTTTTTTTCCTCTGTATCACTGTTCTTGTTTCTTGCTTAAGCCTCTTCATGGGCTACTCTGCCCTTGTGCTTCACAGCTTTACTGAGAACCAGCTTTATTTAGTGGACTGCTAGCTACTCCAAGGCTTTGGCCTTGGATTTCATCCGGTAATCTCGCTTCAACTAGATGGTGCAACCAATCACCCTATATCACCTGGCCGTTTTCCTTTCCTTATGTAAGGCATGCTACTACCTCTATCCTCTTCAAAGAAATATACCCAATTATTATACCCAATTATAACTTGTATTCCCTTATATATCGGGAAATTACGGGAAAACGCTAAATTTTCTAACTAACGGCCCATTATTTGACGGTATGTCTTAAGCTTAATTGCTAAACCCTTAAGATTAACCGTTACACATAATTTAGCCGCTGTAAATTCTTAATTTGTCCTAATCCCTTCCGGGTTGCCTTTGCAAGGCAAAAAACTAGCCATCCAGCGATTGTTCACAATTACTATCAAACTCACTGCCATTGAGTAGGTTTTGAAAATCTAAGAAAGCCGCCATCGTTGGCTGTAAACTGGATAGGCTCCTCTAAAAGATTACTTGCCCTTGCTACATAAGCACCAATTCAAAGCTCTTCCTTTCACGAAATATATTGATCAGCGATTTTAATACCGAACGCTTTATATGCTTCGCATTTACAATATCCGGGGCAATGAGCCTGCTGTAGAAGCGGCAATATTGATAGGCAGGTTAATGCCCCCGCCTCAGCTATTTTCCTGAAAGCATAATATGCCCCTCTAGAATACCCCGTACGCCATGTGATTGGTTCTCAAATTCATCGCCTTCCTACTAAGATTTAAAAAAGCATTCTACCTCCCATAATTTTGAGATCCCGTTCTGTTCAACTAACTCATTCAATAGTACAAATACAGATTGCGGATATCTCGGTGAAACCGGCGGCTCGCCTATCGCTATGCTATTTCACGCTTAGCATAGCTAAACGTGTGCGTGATCTGCTCTAAATCAAACATCTTTCCCCTGATCTCTAAAAACTCCCGCCTAGGCTAGCTGTATAAGCCGCACGTATTTTTTTCATAGCCTGCTCACTGGCCGCTGCCGCACAACAATACTTTTCGCAACGAGTAGCCGGCAGAAAGTTTGTTTCAACAAAATTCTTTAATCTCTCTAGAAGCGCTCACCTCAATTAAGCTATCACTTCACATCGCTTTTGCTTTTTTTTTTCAAGCCATAGCCTGAAAAGTACGGTGGAATTTTTTCCCACACCAAAAACCCGAAAAAGATCCCCATACGTTGTCCCTGCCGACACTAAAAAGGGTATCTATACTGCGAATACCGGTTCAAATACCTCATCAATAGCTTTTCGCTCTAAAGGATTTTCATCTCATGAGCCATAGTCCTCTTGCTTTTTACTGTTTCATCCAATGAATCGCTAGCTCTGTAGTATCAAAGTAAATAGCGCCACTCCCATCTACTGCTGACCTAAGCATCAACAACCCACCTAATCCGTGAGAACCAGCCGCACTTAGCAGCCTATCTTGCTGATCACTTTGAATATGCACGCCTTTTTCGAGTGCTGATCCCGAGCATTATCTAAGGAGCGCTAAAACCATAACATCCTTGTGAAACTATGAGAACCCGGCTTTCACTATTTTCGGCAGATATATAGATACTCTGTGCCTAAGCCGGGCAGGGGATTCGCAGATCTTTAGATATCCAGCTCTGAAAACGTTTTTACGTAATGCAAGTTTTGTAAGTGGACTTGGCTGTATCTCGCGGGTGTAAAATTCTAAGCATCTAAAAAAATTGGAACATTGAAACTTAAGCCTTCATTTGGGATCTATCGCTTTGCTAGCCTAAACAAGCGAAACCACGTAAAAAACTGACCCAAGCACGAAGAAAGTTTAAACAACCCCTTCAAATCCCGCTCTTATTATGGAATATCCTATAAAGCTTTTGGTTTCACGGTAGCGACTTTCGCCAACTCATTTCCAATTTCAATTTCATAACTGTTATAATGTCTAAGCAAGCACATCTATAGCCCCCAAACTGCTTTCAATAAACCGCCGCACCAGCGCTGGATACTAGAATCTTCCATCATAGCAAATTTCCCTTATTCCGTATTTGTTTAAACAAATTCACCAGTTGTATTCTGACACATGGCCAAATCATCCGATGAATCCATAGCTTCAATCTGAGTGTTTATCCGCTAAAAAGCTAGGCCTCTGTTACATTTCTCATTATAGCTTGTTTCAAATCGCTCTCGCTCATCTGTTTACAATTTTTTCGAATAGAAACAACGGCATAAACTGCACTAAAATCCCCGCTCTGCTTGAGCCAAGAGGTTTATCACTCTCTCATGCAGAAGAACAGCCGCTTTTTTGAAGCCAGTTCCCATTGTAAACGCTGATATCCACCCTTGCTTTCTTCTTGACACCTTTTTAAAGCCCTCTATTTCTTCCGGCTTCACGACACGGGCCTCTAGTTTACTCTTTTTGGCCTCCGCCTCGCTAATAATCTCGGCAGCCCGCTTTTTCGCTCATCAAGAATTTTTCTGTTTTTCTTTATCGGCCTGCCGCTAAAAGCATTTCTTTCCTACTCACTCTCGCGTTTTCTTCAGAAATCTTCTTTTTTTTTCTTCTCCGTTCCGCCTCGCTGTTTTTCTTTCTACTAAAAATCCAGCCTTTTGATCAACACTTCTTCGTATTCCCTTATGCCGAGAGCGATTTTATCTTTCTAACTCCGCTAACTCTTTTCCATGCTTTTTAACAACTCCTATATATTCTTTCACTATCTCCTGTATCTCTCATCTGCTTTTCCTTTGAATAATAAGTCTCTGTAGGTATTTTTTTTTGCAGGCCAACTCTTCTTCGCCTCCGGATAGCTTCAAAACTCGGTGATATCTTCAAGGAATGTTAGCTCCCGTATTTTTTTTTGATCTAGCTTGTAAATTTCTGCGTACCCTCATATTTCTTCCTTCCTTTTATATAATGAAACGGTCTTCACCAATCCTAATAATAACTATTTCACTTCTTCTTCCATTTCAATAATAAAACTATACTGCTGCTGAGCTTCCTCAACATCGAAAGTTTAACCGGTCCAAGAAATTCAATGTCTTTCCTGAGTTCTGGCTGCTGCCCGTTAGACATATTCGATAAAAAATCTTCTCTTCAACCTCTTCATACTGAAGATCAAGCGCCTTAACAAGTCATTCATATCTACCTTGCGAAAACTTTCTGCATAGATACTATGTCAAAATGACAATATTCTTCAAGAAACAAACATTCGTTTCTTAATTTCTTCATACTAACTCTGGGATCCTCTTCCTCCGAGTTCTCTATAATAGTTTTCTCTGTTTGCTCTATCAGCAAAGTTCAGCTTTCCGCAACTGTATCCACACCGCCATAACATGCAGGTCATCGGTTTTCAAAGGAAGAGAGCTTTATTTCCAATGTGCTTTCTACTTCACGCACCACCTCGGGATTGTTCTATCCATAGTTGCAATACGCCGAGTAACGTTGGTTTGAATTTCAACGGGTTTAATTGTGAAAGAATTCCGAGGGATTGGGTTTTGTTGGCTCTAAATAAGCCAAAATTAAAGCCGTTGTTTTGCGGATGCTCAGATTGCAGGACGCGTTCACTTCGCCAACTGCTGCGGATCCGCTTTTTTCAAAGAAATCCAAAAGGCTTGATTGCAAAGACGTCGTTAATCATTCATAATTTCATTCGCACGCGCCGCCCCAAGTGATCTTCTAAATTTCAGTCGCATAGGTAAATCCCACCAGCTCAAGATATTTTGATGCTTGCAACAATTCATAGAATTCCTTCAGAATCTTATTTTTCTGCTCAGCCGATATACTCGAAAGCCTAGCTATTTCAAAAGAATAATTTCCACTTCTTCATCTTTTAGGTTTTTCAATGATCAGCGAAGCGTTTTGGGTTGCGCCCCTATGGCTCACCAGAAAACTAGCTCCATTTTTTCGCCAGTTAGTTGTTCAGTTTTATCTGTTCGTAATGCCATGTTCTGCTTCTTTTTTGCCTTTTTTTTCTTTTATTTTTTATCTTTTTGGCTAATATTTATTAGAAATTTCACCTTCCTAAACTACTTATGCTAAAGTAGAAAAAACAAAAAACCCCAGCCCTCCCTAACTATATGGTGATATCACTCTACCATGTTTTATTATAGAAATTTCCAAAAATATTCTTTCACTTTTATATACATAACTTGAAAGAACCTTAAGCATATCTTCGGGGTTTGCTGGAATCAATAGCGCTATTTTCCTTGTGTAAACTGTTGACGCTCTATTTGTTCCCTTCTTTTTGCTTATATGCTCTTGAACATCGGCCTCTTCAAAGTCTTTTAATGCCTGCTCTCCTGCAATCGACTCCTCAGCGTTTCTTCTTGCTCAAGGCGAAGCTCTCTCTTCTTTCTCAATAATATTCATATTTATGACCTGTAAATAAAACAAGAAAAATAAGTACAATCAAAAATGCCCGTAACATACAAAGATACTCTTCTAATTCTAAAGTTGCTGATATTATCTACAGCTTTCAGTCGCAAATTGCGCCTGTCTATCGAAAGCTATGTTCTTCACCACCACCTGATCTCCCCGGCTGGGGTTATAATTCACGCTATCTGTTACAATTCAGTGAATTTCGCTAACTCTTCCTCGATATTACATTGTTAACCCGCTTGACTCTATTCCCATCTATAATTGGCAGGCCATTCTTATCCAGCCTCTTCTCTCCCAAGGCCATCCCCCCCAAAACGTAGACATAGACCGATTTTCCGTTCTATTTCCATCGCATCAGCGGTTTGCTTCAGCTACCGCTCTCCGTTCGCGAAGTTATCTATTCGCTTTCACCGTTTTAGTGTATTTATTTTTTCCCTCAAGCTCTCCTATATCCGGTCGGCAGATTAGTTCTTGACACAGGCGGTAACCCTCTGGAATAAGCCCAAGCCCTCAAGTCCTCTTCGAAGGTTTTAGAGCCACTTCCACCTATCGCGAAATATAAAGCATCATAGGGTAGCAATGGACTACGTTTTTTTACTACCACAGGAAGAATCTCTTTCTGCTCTAGGTTTTCTTATTGAAGTTAAGCTCAACCTCCACAGCAACACGATACCGATCCCGTGGCAGAACGCCTAATAATGCCGTCCTCAAACTTTCTTTTTAATTTTACGTACTTCTAATTCCTTAATCTTATTCTCTTCAATAGCCTGCTTTATCTGAAGCTCAAAAGATTTCTTCCGAAAAGATGTTTAATTGTCTTCCATTGGCATCCGTTATCACTATATTATCCCTGGCTAGCCCATCTATTCATTAGCATAATGTTTTTCTATGCCTTTAATTATTTTTACCTGCTTAAGATTCTCAATATACCCCTCTGCTGCCGTACTAATTTACAGCCTGAGCTCTACATCCTTAGCGCGTCGGTATATAAGGTCTGCTCGGGCACCGATATTGAAATCTCTGCTCTTTCTACCCATGTTACCTTTCGATATGCCGACGCATCTCGCCCCTATAGCCCGCCCGAGTTTACATTTCTATCAAATTCAGTTATTTGTCCACTCTCCATATCAAAGAGCTCCCAGCCCTTAATATCGCCAGGCAGCAATCGTTTCTCGGCGCTAAGGTGTTCTAACTTTTGTGCCTGTAGCTTCATCTTTCACCGTAATGTACTTATCTCTAATATTTTCATAGTTTATATTCAGTCTATCCAGCTCGGCACTAATACCTAAGTCTTTATCCCCAGCGGCCGCTTGAAGAGATAGGTATAACTACTCTTTTTGAAATATAACCGAAAAAATCATGGGCTGCTACGATAAGAACAGCTAGCCCTAAAATAGTAGTTTACTGCTAAGACTTATCTAGTAAAAGCATCTCGCCCACGGCGCCATAGTACTAGTAATCTCTCTTGCATAATCCCTCCCTAGGATGATGATAACTGCCAAATGATATGAAAAAAACCTGTGCACTTCTTTTTTATCCTTATAGAAAGAAAATAAGGTTAGGGCTCTGGTTTTTTTGAATTTAGAAACCTACCTTTAGTTCTCTCTGGGAGATTCTCAGGCTCGGTGGAAATTTTGCAGTCAGATTTTCTAATATTGTACAAAATTATAGAAATATTTAGATCTATATATAAGAATAACACAATCGCATGTTTTTTCCGCTATTTTGCTTTTTTTATAGAAAGATTCTATTGACAATATTGAAAATCTCGCAATATTTCAAGTCTTGTATAAAAAGGGGTATTTAATACAGTATTGCTCTTAAAGAAGCTTTTTTAATGGTCAACCTGGCCCATATTTGGAAAATCTTCTTCAAATGTATCATTCTCCAAGTACCGGGCCAGGCATTTGGGATATCGGAAATAAGCGGCTTTCCGCTTTACTATGCTCAAATCTGATATCGCTTCTAGTATAAACCGTTAAGCGAAGTGTTGGTTTTGTATAGAGCGGGTCTGGCCTCTAAGATGCGTATACCGGCTTTAAAAGAAAGTTATGGTTTCCAAGACCCGCTTATTACCCGCGCCTCTTTTTATAGCCATCTCTTCTATATGTGCTGTGTTCCGATATACCTATACAAAAAGAGCTAAATTGCTATCCTCATAGTCAAGCTTGGCTTGTTTATCTGCCCAAAGAAGCGCCTCAGCCGATATGGCCTCGGAGCTGTGCGTGGGCTAAGCCTCTGTAATAAGCCAAACCAGCTCGTTTTCTTTTTTCTGCTGATACTCTACGGCAACAACTAGTATATAAACTGTTTTATACTAAGGGAGGTCAATGGATTATCTCCCGTTACTCTAAATCCAATTAGGCGAGTAGCCTTCCGCTCTAGCGAATTCCAGGCCTGGACAAAACGCAGCAGAACTCGCTTTTCATGCCCGCCAAAAGTGGAACGATGGGGCATCGGCAGATCATCGGGGTTCCCTTTTTTACTAGCAGAGATGATCTTCAAAGCTAAGCGTTCAGCCAGTTTCACATAAGCCTTTAACAATGGCCGGAAAAGAGGAAGCTCGTTTCAGGCACCAGTACGAAAACAGGCAACGCCGCTCCTAAAAGCCTATCTAATAAATAGCCTAAAAAAGGTTTACCAGCAATAGGGTAAAGACTTTTTCCAGGGAATCTTTTGGAAGAATTTTCTTGCCTGCAAAAAATAGCTGCTTTCATACAAAACTTCTATATACGCAAAAGCCTTAGCATTGCCCCCCCCACAGGCAGGGAGCAATGCTTTCTAAGGAAAAGATATCCTAAACTTTTAAATGAGGCGATGTTGAAAGGCTAATCTCGGTTTCGCGCGTTTTTTCTGAACTAAGGGAATAAGTCTTTGTTCAATTAGCTCATCCACTAAACTAGCGCTGCGGCCAGTGAAAGCTTGATGATCGCTCATCTTTTTCAGCAAAGACTTCATCTCATCCTGGCTCAGTGAAAATTTTGAGCAGTTTTCTATAAGCAGCTCTGGCAATGGATTCGCCCGTCCTTCTTCCGTTATCTGCCTAGCTGCCTCCATAGAAAGAAGCCTAGCTTGTTCATGTAAATCTGGCGACTTTTGTTTTTCCTCTGCCACTGCTTTCATCAATAAAGATTTCTTAACCAAGAAGGCATCTGATCGGCTAAACGACGCTCTATAACCTTTTCATGCACCACCAAACCAGCGCTTATGTTGCGGAAAAATATCGCACTAGCGTCCACGGCTAAAAAAGCCTCTACTAAAGCTATCCGTTTATTAGCCGAATCATCTAAACTTCGCTCTAACCACTGCGTAGAAGCCGTATAAGCAGCCGAGTTAGGAAGCGCTATAACAAAAACGCGCCAAGATTGTACCCCATACGTCACTGGTATATTAGGATACGGCTTAAAGGCCATAGCCGATGAACCCACCTGCTTAGCCTCAAAGGGCTCTTCTTTTCCATATTTCCAGCCAGTAGCCTGATATCAACCGCAAATGTGGCCCGCCGTTTGCGCCATGGATGAAAGCAATGATAAGGCCTTATAATCCAGCTTTCTTGTGTTACGTTTGCCCTGTTACATGAAAGACCTTAGAAAACCCGCAAAGCTCTGCCACTCGTTTATCCAATACCTTACTTTTTTTTCATCGCCCTGAAATAAAGCCAAATAACTAGCCTGCGTACCCGTGGTTCCCTTAGCTCCGCGAAACTGCAAGGACTCTAAAAAGGCATCTATATCCTCTAGATCTATAAGCAGCTCCTCTAAATACAAGCCGGCACGTTTGCCAACGGTAACCGGCTGTGCCGGTTGATAATGCGTGTAGCCAAGGCAGGGTAAAATTTTTATACCGCCAGCGCAAAATCTTTCAGCTGATTGATGATCTCTAGCCATTTTTCCCTTAATAAAAGAAATCCTTGCTTCATTTGTATAAGATCAGCGTTATCCACAACAAAGGTGAGGGTAGCGCTCTAAATGAAGCAGCTTTGCAGTAGCCAGAGTATCCCTTTTTTTTAAGCTTAGTCCAGGCATGGTAAATGCGCCATTACATCGTGGCGCAGCTCAGCCTCTAACTCTTTAACCTTTCAAAGTCTATATCATGCAGGCTGGATTCTAAAGCCGCAAGAAGCTCACGGCTCTGGGGGCAAGGCCTAACTCGCCTGCGCCCTCGTAAGGCAAGCCATATTTTCCGCCATAAACTATAATCTATAATTGAGCCACTGAAAGCTCACTCATTCCTAGACCCACATAACGTGCACTAAAGGACTTTCGTACAAAGAGTGGTTTTGAGACAAATGACTGCTGACTACCATTCAAATTTAAATTAAACAAAAATTGAAGAAATTGAATAGCACTTAAAAAATAGACAGAATATTCTCAAAAAAAAATTTAGAAAAAGATTTTTTAAATTTTCTTGTACTTACTGTACAATCGAAATAAATTCAGCTACGTCCTTGTTCTTCGATCACTCATCTTACTTTCAAGTACAAAAATAACGATTTCTTCTTTTCATCTAAGGCCGTTCTTTTGAGCCCATGCTACACTCCTCCCACGGATCAAACCCATGTCACCATAAGGGTATAGACGTTATTACTTGACTTAGTTTCTAATAATCCTAACTCCAATTTTTTTTTCAAACTTGTGAATTTGTCCGTGGTGTACTTCAAGCGAGCCGCTAGAATTTTAACCAGTTTAAAACCAATCTCTGGGGTAGACTTTATAACGGCCTCTATATATTGATGATATATTATAACACAGCTGCAATCCGTTAAAGCCCGCAAGGAGCATTTTCGGCTGATCAAGAATGAAGGCCATTTCACCAAAAAAAACACCACGCTTAGAAATTTCGCACACACTCCCACTAGAGCTCACTCTATTAACCCTTGTTAGGACGTAAATCCTTTCCCTGTATCCCCCTCAGAGAATATTAGCGACCCTGTTGAAAAGGTTTTTCTAAGTCAATTACATCATTGATTCCATACGTTTCTAGCTTATAAACTATTCAAAGCTAGTCCTCTTTTTCTTCCAAATCTCTTTTAAGATATCTTACTTATAATAACCAAGTGGCTTTTCTATATGAGCCAATACTTCGAAGCAGTATTTTCACAATTACCTGATTAATAGAATTTAAACTTAAATAGTATTATACTCTATAATACATAAATACAATATAAAACCCTTAACTATAAAAAAGCTACCACGTAGGAATAAGCTGTTTTATTTCCCTGCCATCTCATAACCTCTATTTCAAAAAGATGCTTTGATTTTGTCGGAATAAATTCACCAATCTATAATTAAAAGGCAGCCCATATACCTGTCTGAACATATAAACTGCTGCTCCTGACTATTGGGAGAATAACTTAAAACAGCAAGCCATTTTTAGTTTTACTCAGCAAGGAAAAATCATAAGACTGAAAAAGCTTTTAGCAATGATAAGATTAAGCTTCCGTATTCCTTTGAATTTGTTTTCTTCTCTGTCGGTCTGGCTAATGCCTCCCATACAACCGAGTATAAATCCATATGGGCCACGATAACGAAATCGCGAGTTCCTCTTAATACGATATACTTTATCGCGTATTTTGAACAAAAAAGAAACTATTTTCGGCTTAATAGAATCATTTGGCGCTGGAAGAACTAAGAAAGGATTTATAACTAAGTTTCTTTGAATGTCTTCAACTTCTAAATGTAAATGCTCACCTGTAGAGTAGCCACTGGCACCCATAGCTCCAATAGACATCTCTTTCTTCACATCTCCTTGATCGGTACTCTTTCACTACGGATTATCCATGGGGGGGGGTTGTAAATTATAGTAATAACTTCTGACCCCTCTTCATGCTCGCTAATAACTGTATTTCCTGCCCATGCTGGATATCTAGGATCAGCCGCTTTATCTATAGCCAGTAATATTTTTCCATCGGAAATTGGAAAAACCAGCTGCGCGCCAGCAAAGTCCACGCCACTATGAAAGTGCGTTCCTCTGGACTCGCCAAATAACGATGTGTGCGGTACAAATTTGAATTGACGGGGTAAGAATACCCGCCGCTCATAACCAAAGGGCAGATATATCAAACAATAACTGAATAAAGAAATATAAACAAGGAACTGATTTAGCTATGCTTCTTTTTAAATACATTCATATAATATTTTTATAAATAAATTACACCTTATCTTATATATAGTAGTCATGCATTATTATAATTTAATAATTTATAACTTTTTTATTTTTTTTACAAAAAATCTTAAATTAGCTGGATGGCTGTATTTCCACCGAAAATGTTCTTGCCAAGAATGTTGCTTTTATTATTATATTTTTTGTATTGTATTTTCTCTATTCACGGTCAAAACGCTGGAGATATTCCAACCTCCTAATCAGCGTGTTTTGTCAACACGGTGAATTGGAAAGACCACACTAATTGTAAAAGCCAAACATCCAATTCCTCGTACTTTGATGAACGAAGCAACTCCACCGCAAACGGCTTACCTAATTTTAATCTATCCTGAGAAACAACTAGGGCTGTGTGCGAATGCCTCTCCCCCGGAGCTTTTTCAGGAATAGCTGCATCGTTTTTTGATATAAGCCTCTTGCGCCAGTTTCCCTTTTTTTTCCAGCGAAATGCTGAAACTCAGCATAGCCGAATCATGCACAGAGTATCTAGGGTATCATCGCTATTGCTGAAAATTTCCATCGGCTCTACTATTTAGTCGCTGAGGCCGATCTTAGAGCTGGGCAAGGAGTAGGCCTCTACTGCAGATGAGTTAGCCGCGCCGGGAGAACTCGGATTAGAGAACGAGAAGCAACTTTAGAAGCAACCGCGTCCACTTAGCTCTTTAGTTTTAAACATCTATAAAAAAAAACAAAAACAAAAAAAAAAAAAAAGATCGCTTAGCCGAAGGGCTCTTTGTGCTCTTTGCAGCGTGACTCTGAGAGTAATTTAATGACTGTCTCGCCTATTTTAGTATTGAGCTCAAATTCTTTGCCCGGCTTTCTGTTCTAGAGGGATCCATCTTTATTTCGCTCAAAATTTTTGCCTGCTAGCCCTATCATGTTCTTTGCTTACATTGTCTTTTTTCGTACGGCACCGTTTCTGCAAGCCTCCAGGGCTTTATTTCGCAATCGATTTTGCCGCAAGTCGATTTTCTTAGTCCAAAGATTTCCGCTTGGCTTTATAACGGGAAGCACCGGTTAATCCACTTTGAATTTTAAGCTCTTTAGAATCTATTTTATCCTCTGCTGGCAATCCGGCAAAGGCCAAAAACAGGACTACCATATGAAGTTGGGCCGGAAAAAATCCACGATGAAAGAACCTGTTCTTTTTCTTTCTTTTTCCCTGCTCTACAAATTAGCCACTGCCCCTTGCTTCGCTTCCCACTTTCTTTTTGAAAATTTCACTAAAAAAAATCCTTTAACAGAATACTCGATTAAGAGCATTTTTTTTTAAGAACCGTTTAAACGCGCTGGCTAAAGAAACACGCTCCTATCCCACTGCCTTTCGCTAAGCCCATCAGCCGCACTACTTCTGGTATTAACTCTTTTATCCGCTTCATAATAAGCACAGGATTCTCCGGCAATTTTAGCTTGCTCTAGTAAGCCCTTGCAACTCTGCCGAATTCACAGCTTCGCCTTTATAACAACCCGCCCATCTTTCTGCAATGAAAAGCGTTAGCTCTCTACTTTTACTTCACTAGCCGCCGGGCCGCGCCGTTCCCGGGAGATCAATTTTAAAGCCTTCACTTGAATAGTGTTGATGATGTCATAAAGAAAATGATAAGCGAAATATATATCTATCATACTGTAATTCTATGCCCTCTTTCACTTTAAGCTAGATGCTTTTTGTTATCATAGCTTTCCTTATTATTTACATAAAAACGTTCATTAGCCCTTAAGCCATCTTTTAGCTTGTTTTTTTTTATATGTGGCTTAAAAATAATTAGCAATGTATATTTTATACCTTATCATAACATACTTCGTAGATACTATTTATTTTATACTAGCTTGTGTAGATATTATATATAACAAAGATTATACTTAGGCCATATAAAAATAATTATATCCTAATTTCCGCAGATGTGCCGGCTAGAAGAAATAAAAAGAAAGACAAAGAAATTTTAATATAAAAACCCAAGAAACACTGCTATTTTTAAAAATTCGGCTGTTTGTAGCTGAGAGCTCAGTTTTTTAATTAGTAAAACTCTAAATTAAGCTTCATTTATATTCAATAGTGTTCACCGATAGGTGGTAGGTATGTATTATAGTTAGACAAAAGCTTACATCGTTAATAGATAAACATAAAATGAAAAAAGCCTGTGTTAATCTACCACACCTTTATCATCAGCAAAGCTACTGAGGAAAAACCATACTAGAAAGCAAATATTAGCTAGATTGGGAAGAGCCCATATAAAGGCCTTAGCTTTAGGCAGTTTTATCATTTTTTTATGAGTATAGTAGGCCTGAGTATTTTACTTTGAGAGTGTAAAGAAAGAAAAAGATCTTGAGTGCGATTTCAAAGCTATATCAAGGTTCTACCAAGATTTGAAAATATAAATGCTTCCTTATATAATATGAGACATAAGCGCTTGCAGGCCAAAAAAAAAAAACAGGACAACTGCTGGATCTTATTTAGAAGTACTGCAAATTTACGAAAATTTACGCAGGAAACTTCTTTGAAGGGAGCTAGACGACGAAAGCGGATTTACTGTACTACACACGCTAAAGTTAAAAAATTCATTCAAAATAGGCAGTCAAAATGAGTTGCCCTTTAACTTCCTCCAGAAGAAACAGAAAACGCAGAAATTTTTTAGTGCAGGAAGATGAAAGCGGAGAAGTTTTTGAATCTAGATGCTATGTTTTAAAAAAGAGTTGTTCAGGAAAGGCAGAATTCGAACTAGAAGGCAAGTCTGCGCGATTGAATTACTTTATAGAAGACATGGTAATACCGCCAAGACCCAAGCGGATTGTGTCAAAAAACTTTACGATATTCTGTATTGGATGATTTACTCATTTCCCAGATCTAATAGATAACCAGCCACTTCTAAAGAACGAAAGACTTCTTTGTCCGAGATCTATTATAACTTATCAGGGGAAAAAAAAATGCAACAGAAAATTATGAAGCAAATAAACATTATTTAAATGCTATTAGCTCTAAAAAGCAGTTGCCGCTAAAAATAGCCTTAGTATTATTTTCTGGCTTTGGTAATTGGGTATACGGACAGAAGCATGTGACATTCGCTAACGAAATATTGTATTGCTGGAAAGCTGGGAAGCATAAGCTTTACTCGCCTTTTCTGATGTGAAAACGAAAATTTATGGTGGGAAAGAGTTTCATGGCCACAGATCGCTAACATCCCAGCAAGGCTATGCCCCTTGGAAACTATAAAAAGGCCAAGCTGGTCATCCACAGGAAGACATCTATAGTAGTGGGAGGAAACAAAGCAACTAGCTGATGAAGAGCTTCGAAATATCATCAATCATCTTCGGAAACCACCGAAAATTCTACGATTAAGGAGATAAGAGATCAGGCGCGTTTCCTTGAAAGCCAGCGAGCTTTTCAGAAAACTATGATATAGGCCAGCCAGCTATTCTATCACAAAAAAAGTTTATGGATCGAAGAAAAAACAGCTGAAATTACTGGATATCAGAAAGAAAAACCTGAAATAAAAGAAGCCCTAGTAAGATTGAAGAAGAAGTCTTACCCTATATTATAAAATCTCCGAAAAATGCGGACACGCGCACCTCTTAGAAGCCCTATCTGAACTTGTAAAAAACTACCCTAAGTATTTTAAACTTTCCGCCAATGCCATTGAACTAGAGGTAAACGATAGTATCTTAAGAAGACTTATCAGGCTTAATCCCGACATCATAATTCCTTCATTATTATAAGGCTGTCTGAATAGTGGATAAATAAAGCAGCCTCACGCTTATAAAAAAGAACACAAAATATTTTATTTCTTTGTTTAACGTACAATGCTGTTACGTTTACTATATTAATATTATAAAGAACATAATATAAAGTAAAAAAAAAATGGGATAAAAACAAACTCCCCCCTCCTTCAGTAGAATGAACCAATATAACAATTCACTCAATAACTCAATTACAGAATTTTAAGCTTAGAACAAGGCTTTAGAGAAATTAGGAAGTATTAAGCAGGGTCTTATAGAGAGTGTTGAATATAGTTTTGAAGACTCCTTGAAATTATATGAGAGGCGAAAGAATAAGCCTTATATAGAAAAAAAAGTGGCGAGATATAAAAAGAAACTGAATTTGACATAGAATTTGCAGATTCCAAGGAAGAAAGTGCGGAAATAAACTTTTAAGCTTCAACAACCTTAAGCTATTCCTGATCTTTTTGAAAAAATTAATGACTACAAAAGAGCAATTTATATCATTTCATTTCCCCCGATAGTATTAAGAAAAATACAGATAGCTTCTTCGTAGAAAAAAAGAAATACGCCATTATGAATGAAAGCTACAATAATTGTCAGGAAACTTATAATAAAATCGCGTTCAAACTGCAAATCGTGTAGAAGTTGGTGATTATCCTTTATGAGGAGCTTCACCTTTATAGAGAAGCTAGCAGAATATGCCTTATAGTTCTTATGATAAGGTGAATGAAGATTTCCACGCTGCTTAGAGCATTTATTATTGACTGCGCCTAACTTAAATATGGACGCTGGCGAGTTGAGCAAAAAATTAGAGACCATATACGAATTTATTGAGAAAAACTAAGGGAAGGCAACCTGAAAAAAGAAAAGGCAGCGCTGGAAGAGGCCAAACAAGTTATTGAAAGCTTGCTAGAAGCATGGCAAGGGATAGCAAATCAACAAAGCACGATTAACTTGTAAAAAACAATTTTTTTCTAGTTTACTAAATGGCTTTTCCATGAAGGCTAATTAGATTTTTTTATAATAGGCTGGCTTTGCTCTGCCTAGCCTAAAATCAGCTTATCTTATGTATACATAGCGGTGGAATATATAAATATTCTTTTTTTTGAGTTCAGCTTACAAAAAATAGCATTCAGCACTGCTCTAGTATTTATCCTTAGCCGGTTACTTTAATTTTTGCATTAGCCCTTCTTTACTCTATTTTTAGGCATCATTCAAAATATCTCTGGCAGAATCTACTTAACTTCATTTAATGTCATTGTCACAAACGTATTTTATATTTAAATCACTACTATTAAAAAAGCCTATAAAGTCCAAAAGATTCGTTCTATTTAGCTTTTAATTGGGCAGAAATACTGATTAATCATGGATGACAGAAAATGAAATCAGCCCGTAGGAAACTAGTGAATCTAAACGTCGCCAAAGTTGGAATTACTCATGGGTTCTCTACCCGTTGCTGCTTATGGTTTTTCTCTTCTTGATAGATCAGCTGCTGCCGGGACTAGACCTTAAATCTTATGGCATAAAAACACGGCAAACATCGGGGCTTTTAGGGTTTTTCTCAGCCCCTTCTTGCATGCAAACCTTAGGCATCTTTTGGGCAACATTCTTCCTTGCTACTGTTTGCTGAATACCTGTTTTTTATTTTTAAAAAGGTCTTTATTGGCTAGTTGTCTAGTCTTCAGTATTTGCTTGGCGGCAGTATCACCTGGCTACGGGTCAACGCTGGCCTTCATATAGGCGCCAGTGTATTGGTTTTTTCTCTTTAGCCGCTTTTTAACAGTATCAGGCTTCATTCGCAAAGACTAATTCTTTTTTATGCCTAGTGTTGCCTCTCTTACAAGTCCTTGCTCGCGGTCTTTTAGGAGAAGCATTAATTATGCCAATAATCGTCTTCCCAGCCATTGGGTGGCTTCAATTGCGGCCTCTAATAGCGTTCATCACCCCAATTAGAGGTTTCATGGCAAAAATTCACAGTGCGTGGTTGAGAAGATAAACTTCCAAAGAAAAGGATTCCCACTGATTTTTTAATCCATGCTTCATCATACGCCAGTATTTTTAGATTTATACTAGAACATATACTGCAAAAAGCGCATCCAGTATAGAGATACAACCTATGTGAAGGCGGCTGCCAGCATTCTAGTAACAAGGAAAAACAGTTTTTCGCCTTTGAGCGCGACGCCTATTCTCTTCCAAAAAACAAAGACAAGATTGCCCGCGCTATATAGAAAAAGCGCAATTTTATTTCCCGTGTGAATGCTAATTTTCAGAGTTAAGCTAGCTATAAAAGCTGTTTTCTGAAAATTAAAAGCAAGCGGATTTCAATTTATTTTGATTTGATTTAGGCATATCAAAATACCATGATTTGGAAAGCGGACGCGAGTTTTTCTTTTCAATAGATGAAGACTTTAATTGAACCTTAGCTATGAAAGCCAGGCCCAAGCGCAGCCGACATAGTGAATACTTTTCCCAAAGATTGAACTAGCAGCGCTATTTAAACCAATTCGGCGAATGGCACATGCCAAGCGATATGCCGGAGGAGCTATCTGTGAAAAACGCCTCTTTTGCAAAGTTTACATCAGCTAAGGAACTTACGTCAATGTTTATGAGGCATTGCAGCGCCAAGATTGAGCGGCGAAAAACGTATCCAATACAGCCACACGGATTTTCCAAAAAGCCCATTAGAATTTTTGTGAAAAGGAATTAGCGCCAATCTGAACTAGGTCTTCGCGCGGGCTTGGAGATTTCTTAGCTCAGATGCCGTTTAGCCGTTATCTCTATCATTCATTAGAAGATAGAATGTTGTGAAAAAAACATTCTTCAAGGAAATTGTCGGGACAAAGCGAAAATTATAATAAGTACAAAATAGCCATAGAACTAGGCTTGAAATCGAAAAACCTAGCTATAATTACTGCATAAAAAAGTAATAAAACCAGTACTGAAGAATGCCGGAAGAATAGGGCCGCTCGCAGTGCAAAACTAAGAACGCTAGAACGCCGCCATTGAGAAAAATCAAGAGAAACTATCAAATATGCAAAATCAAACGCTCCACAGAAGACTCTAAACGAAATCAACCACAAAGCTCAAGCCCCAGCAGGCAGAGCGACGGAAAAAAAACTTGTTGGATACACTTTCAATATGTTTCAGCTTACAAAAAAACAGATATATTTCTAGGTTTTTTTATACTCACCATTTTATTTATAGCCCTAGCCTACGTGCAGATCAGATACCTCCTAATCAATCGAAACTATACGCAAGAGCTTAAAAACTACGAAAGAATCTTATCCAGAAAAAAATCTTGGAAGAAAAAGTTTCATCACATCAAAAACCATTTTCATCTGAAAATACCTTAGCTCAGGGTTGGGAGCGAATTAAATTAAAGATGTACGCTAATTCATTCACCTCAATGTGCATATTAATCAATAAACAATAGCTAACAACCATACTATGATCTATGCCATATCTCTTTCTTAACGGGCTTAGAGAGGAAAAGCAAAGCTTAAGAGAACGATAGCGACTTTCACGATGAAAGAAAAAACTATTTTCTACAAAAAATAGAAGGCATTGTAAAAAGTCCTTAAGTACTAGCGTTAAGAGAATTTTTTTTGCAAGCCAGTTCAAAAGCTAGGCTGCGGCATAACAGCAAGGAACACGTAAGGCGATGTATTTATAGCTTTAGATGGTCAGCAGGCGACCAAGCCTGATAACATTCCAGCCGTATTAAACAAAGCTGCACTTATACTCGCTGATGCCAAGCAAAAAAAAAAGATACATTCGATCTAAGGAAGAAAAAAAAACAGAAGGAGCCCCTGTGCCTATTCATATGTAGAAAAACTCCCGCTAAAGCGGCCACTTTAGCGAAAACCTTCTATAAAGAGCCCAGCTTGGCAATGAAGTGCAATTGCTTCACAGGTACGAAGGGCAAAGACCCAACGCAGCTGCTATTTTTTAGAACATATCTACAATTGCTTTGGCAGTAGAACAGGAAGTCTAAGCAGCATAACAGAACGCTATCCGCTTCGAAACGGCCGGATTACAATGCGCAAACACCCTAACACAACACCCAGCGCTATAGATATTCAAAGCAGCTTGGCTAATATGCGAAAGATCATCTGTAGATACAGTGATATTAGAGGCCTCATCGCATGGCCTAGAACTAGGGCGTTTAGATGGCCTAGATGTTAAAACAGCGCTATTTTCGGTAACATCAGCCGCGAGCACTTAGATTTTCACAGAAATCTCGAAAAATACTTTTTAGCTAAGTTTAAAAACTTTGTCGCTTTAAGGTAGCTCGAAAAAAGACCGGCATGGCTTTGTCGCGCTTAGCACTTTACAAGGACCGCTTCGCAAAAAAGAGCAGCTTCGTTTACTTCAGCAGAAAAAACTTCCAGCTTTCTTTTCTGGACGGGAGGATTGATACACGCCGCTTCTAAAACAGGAATTTTCAAAGTGTGTACCTTAGAATATTCCAAGAAATCAGCAGAATATTTTTTTTAAAAACCGAGCAAATCTCCGCTTTATATAGGATTAAAAAAATCCAGCCACTCCCTATAACTTTAGTTTTACAATGTCTGAAGTTGATGAAAGAAAGCAATCATCTAAACTAAGCTCTGCTAGCGATGCTACGCTAGGAATAAAATCTTCACCCGTTCACAGCCTAGTGCGGTTGCATAGAAAAGGCGAAGTTTGGTGCAGACTTTCCATTCCTTTTTTTGGCCGAATGAAAGTTGATGAAAACATGGCTATTGCTTTATTGGAATTCTTCTCCAGCCACTCTTTAGGCCAGAGCGAAAAAAAAAAAAGGTTTTTAGCGCCCTGCCTAAAGTTTACATACGCTTAATGTACCCGGAAGAATGCAATGGCTAAGAAAGCGAAACCCCAGTATTATTATAGATTATGCCCATAGCCCAGCGGCTCTTTTCGAGACACTCAGCGCTATCCAATTATAAAGCAATTGAAATCCTTTAGAAAAGCTAGGCTTCGTACACTGTTTCGCTGCTGGCGGCGATCCGACGACCCAACTAAAAGATCAATTATGGGATCTATCGCCTATGCCTTAAGCGATGGCATTATTCTAAGCTCTGATAATCCAAGATCTGAAGATCCGTATAAGATTATAGCTGAGATAGAAGCCGGTATTATCGGAATAAACGCAAGCCGTTTAAAAGCTGTCTAAAAGGCTTATCAAGAAAGCCCTTTATAAAAATCAGCAACAGAGAACAGGCTATTATTCGCACCGTGCAGAACCTTAAAAGCAATGATATCTTATTACTGGCCGGCAAGGGGCATGAAAGCTTATCAGATACCAAGTGGGAAACTAGGAATTCATGAAATAAGAATAATTGAAAAAGCCCTAAAAAGCAGATAGGAAAAACCCCAGAAAAGCGTATGACAAACGGATATTCCAGCCTTAGGGAGAAGGCCAAGCACTATTCCAGCCCTAAGGTCTGAATTGAGATTATTCGGTTCTCGGGAAAGAATCTTGAATCTTTTCTTCCTAAGCCCCCTGACTCCAATTCCAAATCCAAGTCTCAACTAAGACCAGAGCTAGTTTTCATACAAGCTGCTAGTCTACACAGTCAAGGCATAGCGGCTACCTCGAAGTCTAACACCAAGTCAAAAAAATTGGAGTATTTGCGTCGAAGGAAATAGAACCCATGGCGTGAATTTCATTCAGCAGGCCGGGCCGACATGGGCATCGCTTATACTACAGAGGCCGCAGCTTTAGAAAATATACGAGTCTAATAATCTAAGATTAATGGTCCTTTCCTTCGACTTCACAACGGACAGTTCCGCCAATTATCGCAGTGCGTTCCATGTCCCAAGCGCTGTTCTCTTTACGCCAGATACCGCCGAAAACAAATGAACAACTCAGCAAAATACCTATTGAATAGCGCCTTGCCTGCTTGGTATAACTGGAAGCGTTGGCAAAACATCCTTTAAAAACGCCTTATATCAAGCTTTTAATCAACTGCCATATCACAGCAGCCCGCCATAAAAACCACGACATCGCCAAAAGCTGGCCGGATAGAAAAAAAACAGGAAGAAAAAATGATTTCAATAAAAAAGAATCACAGCGGGTTTTGCCAGTACGCACTCATATATCTTCTAGAGTTGTCTAGATATCCTAACCATACAAGAGACCATTCAATTTCGCTATTTTCGAATTGTCATGAACGCCCCTCTGGAATAAAGAATTAGCCGATTAGTAACTCCGCACTATATTTTTAATTAAATAGATGAGCTCATATGGCAATCTGCTACCTTGCCGGAAATTGCTAAAGCACGGCAGAATTCTCACTTTCCAAAGAAAAAATACCATTTTATTTTTAACCAACGCCCTGCATTCAAAAACCGCTGTTCAAACAAAACTACGAGTGAGCGTAAAGCAAAGCATCACAAGTTAAACGTGAATGCCTTCAAATTATTCAAGAAGCGGCAAACGTAGAAATATTGAAAAATACTTCCTATACTACCCAAACAGTCGAGCAACAAGAAGATTTTGTTTAAACTGCATAGCTTTTTTGATGAAAAAGATTTATCTATAAAAACTAATATCCGCTCTAAAAGTAAAAACTACTCCCTAAACTCTGCTGCCCCGTATTATTACAAGGATCTCTTTGAACAGAGCATAGCTATTTCTAAGGTTTTATTAAAAAACGGGAGAGTGAATTTTCAGCACGAAAAACTTGGAATAATAGCAGAAATAACAACAGCAGCAAAAACAAAAGTAAAAGCAAAAAACCCGTATCATCCGTAGCTATTGCAGTTTTTCAATATAGAAAGCTTTATTAGTAATTCAAAAGCCCATGGTGAAAAACGTTTCCAGCAGGATCCATATTAAACCGCTTGTGATAAACGATGCTTATACACGCCTAGCCCTATGGCTATGCAGCGGGCGATAGAGTTTCTAGGCCAGCTTCTTAGGCAGCGCAAAAGCAAGAAGAGCCTTACTAGAACCCTACGTTATTCTAGGTGATATGCTTGAGTTAGGCGAGCATTCTAAACGCCTGCATCAGGAAAACCGCTCCTTTGCCTGCTAAGATGGGCGCTGGGAGCAAAACTTCCTACAAAAATCATTCTCGCTGGGGAAGCGATGGCCCATACTTTTGAAAAACTGGAAGAACTTTTTAGGCAGAAATTTACACAAAAAAACCTTTCATAAACCCCAAGCAAAGCAAGGCAAATACTGCCTCAAAAGTCTTGACTGAAATCAAGATCCTACAAATACAAGATTTTTTCAAACACACATGACATGACAAAGCTATTTTTAAGAGCCATTCTGCCCAACTGAATAGCCAGTCTAGTGTTTTTTAAGGCATCTTTAGGCATATCAATTTCGATTTGCATTGAAAAAATTCTTTTAGACTCAGCCGTAGAAAAACTGGAAGAAAACGAGGAAAAAAGCCGAAACGACAAAAGCTTAAAACATTTGAAATCCAAATGCTTTAATACAAAACCAGATAATACTGTAAAATAGTCCATATATTAAGCAGATAATCTATTGACTCTGATTAAGCTTTTTCTTTTTGTAAATAGAAGAAGCGCCTACTTCAAAACTACTTATTATTCTCTTCCATCTTCTACTAATAGACCGCTTTCAGAGCAAATCTCCATTTTAACATTTTTTTCTCGCTACATAACTTTCCGATCGATAACCGCTGCGCTTCTTGCCATTTTGTTTTTCTTATTTTGGGACCTACTTCCTCATTCAATATGTTGGTGATAAATGGCGTTATTAGAAAAATTTTTTTCTGCCAAAAAACCATCATCAAAGCAGGCACTACAGCCGGGGGTATTGTGATCTTTTTCGGTTTCTAGCTTTAGCTTAAGCGCTAATTGGCAGAACAGCTACGTACTCATCGGGCTTTTTTACCTTAGCCAGTTTCTATTTCTCTTTTCTTGGATTTTAGATGACTATATCATCTAGTGCGGCCAGAAAAAATCGCGGCCTCCCGCTTAAAGTAAGCTTCTTTTTAACAAATAGTAAGTTTCTTCTATTATTTGTCTGCTGCTTGTTCTTATTCGCAGTGAGTTCTTTCTTTTCAAATACTTCTTGAGAAACGTTGCGTCAGCCAACCAGGTTCTTATCCCTACGCCAAAGAATTTTTCATCAATCTAGGCTTGCTGTATTGGATTTTCCTTCGCTAATAATATTATGGTGCTAGCAGCAAGCCCTGTCAATACTAGTGATGCCTAGATGGCCTGCTTGTTTGCCTCTCCTTTTTTGTCATTTCACCTTTGTTGTCTTCATTTCTCCTCTGGTCATAAATTACTGCCGACTACCTCCGCATTCCTTTCGTGAAACCTTGGCGACTCACCAGTTTTTTAAGCGCCTCGGCTGTGCTTGCTTAGGTTTTTTTATAATGGTTCACGCCCATCCCGCGCAAATTTTTATGGGCGAACACCGATCTTTACCCTAGGCGCTGTCCAGGCTTCTCCGCTTTAGCCCTAAAGCCGATCTTATTCTTCTTATCGCCGGGGGAATGTTTGTTGTGAAGGCTGGCTCTTTTTTTATTCAGTAGGCTGGTAAATAAACTAAAAGAACGCGTTTTTAAAATGGTGGCGCGCCCATTCACCATCATTTTGACCTTCTTGGAATAAGTGAAAGTAAAATCATCGCTCGAATTTTGGATCGCTGGAGTTATTCTAAGCCTTACTGGCTTTAGCTCATTAACAATTAGATGAATTTTTAGATGCCTAATAGGCATTTATCTTATTATTTATAAATAAGAAAACATTTACAAATATAACATAAAAATATTAAAAATTATTAATTATTTATTGCTTAAAGGAAGCTCTATTAGGTTATGGTGCAAAAGTTAAAAACCTAAACCAAAACCTCACAATCGCTATTTCCTCGCGAGCTCTTAATTTGAACTGGACGACGAAAAATAAATATAGACGAAACAAGCGATGAGGCCTACTCCACCGCTATCAGATAAAAACGAGGCGACAATTCTTAAGCCCGGCACCAGCTTTTCCACTATAAAGCTTTTAGAATTGAATAAGAATATGTTGAACTACAATACCACTCCTCGCTAAAAATGGGCCGAAACCGCAAGACAAAGATCTCAGCAAAAACCCAGCAATTGATTTCCTTGATTTCAGGAAGAGCTCGACTGATTGAGTCATTATAGTATCCCAAAATCCGCGCCGATGCGGGCATTCGAATTTTTTAATTTTAAAAAACATCTGGATATAAAAAAGGCGGGATCTTTTTTAAGGCGTGATACTAGAAGCTGCTACCTACAGCCTTTGATGTAGCTTTATTTCTTTCTAGGAGCAATCTGATGTTTAGAGCTATTACACATTCCAGCAGCTATGCTCTACAACCACCATTACCAAGAAAGAACCTATTATAATTAAACATATTATAAATAATAGTAGCCCCAGCAGACGATTCTATCCGTATAGCGTTGGACTGCGATGGTGTTATTTTCTTCCTTTCTCGGGAGGGGTAGCGTGTTATCAAAAAAAGAAAATGTCCGGTTTTTAGAACACGAATGGAAAACTGCTAAAAAAGACTAACCGATGGGCCATTTGCTCCGATTCATTCGCACCAATTGCTTTAATGCAGAAAGATTATGCAATACATGAACGGCCTATTAAGTTAGCTATTGTCACCTCACGTAGCGGGGGGGCACATGAACGAGTTATTCGAACGCTTTCGCACTGATTTTCCCATAAATATTGGCGCTTTTCTTCTTAGGCAATAAAGACAAAAAATCTATACTTAGAGTTTTTTTTTAAACCGCTATTTATTTCGATGACCAGTCCAGACATCTTTCTGAACATCTTTAGCGACCCCCTCTGGCAAGGTGTTCTGGCAAAAAGATGGGCTCAAGCAGAACAATTACGGCGAGGCACAAATCACAGCGGGGCAAGCCTAAAAAGGTATCAAGCAAGAAAAATCCTAAAGTCGTCTCCCATCTCGCCAAAAGAAATCAAAGACCTAGGCTTCCTAAGAAACATCACAAAGCAAAAAATGTTTTTTTCAAAAGCCTTATTTTTAATAAAACTAAAGCGTTTCTCAATCTATCAATCACGTCTTTTTTTTACAAGTTATTATTATAAAACTTTACCCTCCTCACAATTTAATTGAAGAAAATGAACAAAAAATTATTCGTATTTAACACTTATACCTAAGGTTAGCATTTTTTCTTTACTTGCTTCTAAGCCTTTATCTTTACTTCTTGCAAGTACAATTAAAAAAAGCCTCCCTTAGCTGAAAAGCCCAAGCCAATTAGCCATCGAGCCCTGCTGGTTTAAACACAATAATTTCCTTGGAACAAGCAGCGCTCGGCAAGGATTAATTCTTGTAATCTGTTTCGCTTATAAAACCCCTTCGATTTCAAGTTTTCATTATGGCTTACAAACAGCAATACTGCTTATCAAAGGAGGGGAGCGTAAGAATAATCAGCGAAGATATGATCCAGCGGCCTTTGGCTACAGTCCAACCAGAATCTAAGGCTGCTTCCTAAAAGAAATCTAAAAAGAAAAAATCCTCCGCCCCCAGCTAATACAGACACTTTAGCTAAGGTTAATAATACCTTCTTTCTCAGTAGTACTAACTCCGGGCTTATCGCCGTTATATAGATGAAAAGTCACGCTTGAATTTTGGAAAACATGGCTGAGTGAAAATCCACCAAAGTCGCGATATCATCCTCTATGATCCTAGGGGGAGTGGGATTCCAGCCCGCATCCAAAATGCCCAACCGTCTGGCGCTCTAGCACAAAAAGCCTAGAAAAACAAAACCACTGAACTAAACGCCCTAGCGCCCCTAGCGATGACGAAGCTGCAACTTTACGCAGAGATTTAAATACCTGTTTAAGCGAATTAAATTCTGGCCTTGATTTGTAAACCTATTACAGCCGCAGCTGGACGGGATCTTATAGAACTCAATGAGCTGCTGAGCCTTCATAAAGGGGGTAGCTGATTAGATCTATTAATATTACTAGCCATCTCCTACGGATCTAGGATTGACCTGAAGTTAGGCACGCGATGACGGATAAAATACAGAAGATAGCGCGATAGGATTCAGCCTAGAAATTTTCATCCAGTGTATCAAATGCCCCATGATTTTAGCGCGGCCTTGAGCAAGTATTAAGATTTGCCAAAAACAAAAAACATGCAGAGTAAACGGCAATATAAAGAAAGGCTTCTTTAGCCTTTTGAAGAGTTAGAAAAAAACCTAAGCTTTGCAAAAAACGCAGACTCTGCGTTGGTTCTTTTTTCGATTGCTGACAGTTTTTTTCGCTTATTACGAGTCTATGTTTTAAGCCGATTTAGCAAAAATTCAAAAATGTTATAGCAGATCTCAAGCTGGTGAAATCACTGCCGTATATTCCTTAATCAATCAATAAAACAATACAAGATCATCAAGGATTAGCACTGAACCAAATAATCTATGACAGAGTTCAATGTCCAGATTCGCCCACGAAATTGGATAGAAAAAAGTTTATTTAATTTATTGCAATTGGCGAAGCAAAGTATCCGAAATATTTAATGCAGAGTGGAGCTTTGCTTGCTCGCATCTGTATTCAGAAAACGGAAAAATCCGTACAGAGCAGTCAAAGCAAAAAAATCGCCGAATCAGAAAATTCCATTTTACTTATTCGCGGCGTAGACCCTATTCTATCCCCATCTTTTTTAAAGGATTCGCCACTAAAAAAAGCTGGCGACAAGCACACATACTCCCGACTGAGACGCAAACCTTTTCACTACAAATGCCTGCTTCGCAAAAAGTGTTGTGCCTTTCTCAATAAAGAGAAACAAAGCCCAATATTTGGTCTAGGCCCAAGAAGCCAAGAAAAAATTTATATTGTTGAATAAACAGAAATTGAGCCAGATCCTATAGCTCAAATCCGAACAAATTTTCCATGGAAAGTAAATTGGGGTGCATAGGAAGTTTCGCCGAGCAACCGGGGCCCTTGCCTAATGAATTTGCATCAAAACATGAAAATAGGTCTTTTTCTTTTTAAAGTTTATGGTCGTTCGACAATCCAGCCGCATCTTCGTACCGCTCTAGAGTCACGGAATAAAGAGGTTCCTCGGCTACTTCATTGCTTCGTAGCTATAGCTTTGTGAGGCTCCTGTATGAATATTCCGCATACAAAACAGAGTTCAGAAATGGGAACCTTTTTGCCTTTCGTCCAGCCTTCCACAGTAACCACGAACTTAATTTCTTCCGATAACAAGCGGATCTACAGTAGGAAATTCATGACCGCTAAGCATTGAGGTTTATAATGATTTTTGAGAAGATTTCTTTCTCAAAATCCATAGTCACCTTACATGATCACTATATCTTTTTCGTTGTTATTAAGGAATCCTAAGTTCGTGTTACCACTCATGACATCGTAAAGCCTTTGTCCATAATATAAGTGATGTTATAACAACAGCATCTTAGTGAATAAGCCTGCCCATCTTCATAGGCATTGCCATAATGAAAACAAACTGTGCTGGAAAGTTCTTAAAAAGCTTTGCGTTCAAAAGTGCTTTATCAAATTACCCAAACCTCCATAGCCTCTTTCGCTGTCCATTGGAAAGAACTAAGAAACAATCATCTGCAAAACCTTGGAAGCGATGCGGTGAAAGTGGAAGTATAAAGAGGTTTATCGGTTATCAAAAAATAATGAAAATAGAAAATATTTGGAAATTAACAAATTTGACTGAATCAGTTCCATTTTATCCCGATGATACAACATTCGTCCAGGCCGCGGCGCCAATATATATCCTACTGTGCCATTTAAAAGTTCATCACTCTCAACTCGCGGATGCGGACCTAATGGATAACCCTCCAGATCCTTGTCTAGGGTATAGGGGCCAATGGTATCTAGGTTTTTTCATCCAATTCGTACATGGAACCGCTTCCCAAGAGGCAAGAGTTTGTTATGAGGCTTCAGCACGGGAAATGTTCGCAACATTAATAGGATCGGCGCCAAAAACTCTCGTTCAGTAGAGTCAGCCGGTGCTGGGGTGCCAAAGCAGGGTATAATCTTTTCCCAACAGCAAATTCCTTTGGAATTCTTGGTATTACTATTTTTCCCAAGCCCTATACGTTATTCGAATTGTATAGGCCTGAACCATTCCATCACCATCAAAGCGGTTTTGATGATATCGCACAGAATCCATTCCTGTGAAAAGCCGGGCCATTTCTATACAAAGTGCCACCGCCAGCTCACTAGGAATTTTGCCGGATCTGCAACAATCCCGGCGGGCGAGGCTTCGATCCGTCACCCCTTTAAAACGTAAAGCAAGGGTTGTTATCAATCCCATTCAGAAATTTCCAGAACGCCATTGAATAAGGGTCTTGGCTGAAAAGGTTTCTAAAAACCCCAACCAGCAGAGGCCAGCAAGTACATACTTTTTAAACACTATAAATGCGTGCTTTTTAAGAAAGTACGACGTGATACTTTTCCGCTGAGGATGAGGAATATCTTTTTCTCTAGGTCATCCCATAGCTTGATACTAGCCTTTCTTCATAATTGCCAACTAAGGGAAAATCCTGTTTTTCTTCTATGCCTCGACTTAAAATTCCAAAACAAAAAGGTTTTCTTTATTCACTAAAGATGGCTATTTTAGCTTTTGAAAAAATTAGGTTGCCCTAAATGTTTTTTTTCCCGAAATAGCCACAGGCTCTTTTTGGTATGCCAATTTTATGCTATCTAGTTACACCATTATTATTGATATCATTGAAAAGCTCTAATGGCATACTAACCATCGTCAGATCTCCTTGTGAATCTCAAAAAAATCTTCTTCCCGCGAAAACAGGAAACACTCACAACGGATCATATTCATCAACAGCGGTGGGCCATCAGCCGTTTCAAGATCCCAAAAGAATTGCTGCATGCTTAATAATGTAACAGACTGTTTGTATTTACCATCATAGTGTTCCAAATTTTTATCTTTTATTTGTAATGGCGGCTGCTTAATGGCGCTAACCAATAGGCTCAGGCTACTTAGAAAACTGAACCACAGGCAGCGCTGACGGAAGAGACCATTTCTTCCATTTTCAATATTTTCAGGCTGTTTTGTATACGTTTTTTAGTTGTTATTTTCATTCTTTCATTCCTTCACAACATTAGTTTTATTGTTTTTTATTATCGGGCAGTTTTGTTATCTATACTGTGATAGCTTTCCATTGGCCTATCATTTATCAACAGCACTATCTTAACTTTAAAAAACAAATGTTTTTTCATCATCTGTATAACGAGGGATTTAGCTTTATAGAACATCGGCACGCCTAAATTTTTTTTCGTTCCCAGAAACAGCATAGCGCTCGAGGGTATGCCCAAAAGGTATCTAGTTGCCATTATTAATTGTATCTTGGTAAGCTCCGAACGCATTATCGCCGGCTTCTATATTCTTTATTTGAAAACTATCGCTTTGCCTCAGGGCGAAAGCAGCCAACATACACTATAGAATTTCGCTCTTAGTCATATCCTCTAATGCGTCTACACTATAACGCCTAAACGACCATCACCTGGGCATCTGATAGCGACGACTATTCTAGGTTTGCCTTCTTCGGCAATTTTCAAATTCTCACCATGCAACCGTATATGTGGCTGCCTCTACAGATGCCAGCAATATTAAAAACAAAACCAATCCAGGATTGTAAAAATCTTTGATTTTTTATACTAAAATGCGATCGCAACATATCTTTCCTTCTTTCTATCTTTCTTCTTTTCATTTTTCATTCGCATTCTTCGTTTCTCCATATTATAGTTAACTTATGGGTTTTTAAATTTGTTTTTGTTTTCTTCCGCATCGATTTTTTTTGACGCATTTGTTTCGGCTTTCCTGCCTCCATTTTTGTTTGACATATTGTTTCTTCGCTTTCCCCATCGATTTTTTTGACGTATTTGTTTTCATGCTTTCCTCCGCTCAATTTTTCGGAAAAAAAAATTCCCCTTTTTTTTACCTGTTTTTTTTTTTAAAGAATACTTAACAAAATAAGTAATTGCTTGTTTTTTTGTAGAATTAAGTATATTAGTGTTTTATCTAGTATTAAGATATACATAATTATTTTATCAGGGTTAGGAACGGGGTCTTTAAAGTGTGAAAATTCCCCTATTATGCATCTGGATGATGCACTGAACGCAAGAAATTGAAAAGTCTTCTGTTGTATTACTATTTTTTTATTGATTTTCTTTCACGTTTTTGGTTCCTGTACCCGTACATCTGGAACAACTCCACAGATAGGGAGAAGCAGTTATCTAGCGATCAAGAAATTCTTTTCTCATTAATTTCAAAGAATACCCTTTTCTTAAACGCGAGATCCCCTTTGCAATTGATGGTGAAATCTCGTTACGTAGCGATTTAACGAATATATCACTGAAGATATTGAAGATTATTGAAGCGGGCTTCGTTGTAAGATTGAAACACAGAATTTATAGTCAGTTTCGATACTCCCACAAAGTGCCTCTATATATTAAAACAGCACTGTCTTAAAATCAATCTTGTCCCCTTGCGATTAGCGCGCGGCTACTTTATGGAACTACTATACCTATTAGCCATTAGTAGCTGAAAGACCAATAAAAACACTGAATCGTCTACCACTATAGAGGGGCTATTTTCAGCGAACCCGATTTGACCTTAATATCCGTAAGAAAACACGAATTACCTAAGAGCATAAAGAATCTGAATTTCATAGCGCCCTCGTTTGACTGGCTCTGCAGCGGTTGGTTTTGCAGACTTTCTAATAAGCCCGAAAGTTCCTTGTGCCGCTGATCCCAATGGAAGTCTGCAATCTTGTCCAGAAAATTTTGAAGGCGAGTAAATTTTGAAAAAAGATATCTTATCAAGTAGAACGGGCAGGGAACATCGGTTATTCGAAGTTTGAAGTTTAAATTTCTATAGCAACATACCCAGAGGCGCCTGTCAAATTATAAGTCCAAAAAATTTTGAATGACGCTGTTTCCTCGGTATGAGGATCTTTTTTTCACCTTGCTTGGAAAGTGATGATCCGGATAATGATAGTGTTTCGTATACAGTATCAATAGCATTAAGCCGCGAAGCTTTAAATGCGCAGAACTCAGTTTTAACCGGCAACGATACAAGATGATTTTATATATATGAAGTACAACTAATACTATTATATTTCTAAATCCGTATCTTAAAACCTGAAACAAACCATAGTTTTGGAGCATTGAAGCCAGTGATGGATTTACAAAAAAAATCTATAATCCAAAATTCAAACACAGCCGTAATACGCCCCCCAAGCGCCTTTACTTTGAAGCAGCCAGCTGATAATGTAAACCATTTTATTGACGCCGTTCCAACATTGAATGGAGTGAAAGTTTTGATGATAATGAGATGAGATTGTTACAACCTCTATCTTTCTATAGACAAAACGAGCTTTTCTGAAGGACGTCGCTGCTTTGCAAACAACACCTTTGGCAGCAATATAAAAGGTACATCTTTGTATACACGAATAAACTCAGCTCCATATACAGCTATTTTGGCGTGTTCAGCACACGATGGTTTTTTGAAGAAACGCTGTCAAAAATAATTTAGCTTCAATGCAGGGTCCCCTCCGCGCTTGAAAAAACTAGAGATCTTTTCCCCGTGGATAATACTCAATGTAGTGCCACAAAGCCGCTATCTCTTACAAAATGGCGTAGATTCATTTAGCCGACCCGGAATACTCAATACGCTATAAAGCATATTTTTCTACTACCAATATCAACGATGTTTTCAATGAAACGCCGTCTGTAACACTTATTCCAAACGACGTTTAAGACAGCTTATTCACTGTGAGAAAACTGTGGCGCCTAGAAGTACCTATTTTGGAAACTGCGCGCTCAGGAAGTGAACAAAGGGATCTGATATCTAGCTCAGAAGTTCTTGAGAACTACATTTCCGTTCGTTCGCGATATTCATCTTTTCTACAAAAAACCACAGCCAAGCTGCTCCATCACTAGAGTAAATCCTGCCGAATAACATCCGGGGATTATTAGGATTAATGATCTAACTTTTTAAGCTGTAATCCCATTACAGATGAAGGATGCTGATGAACTGAGCTATACTGTTTATTTGGCTAAACTTGAAGAAGATCTATTTTTTAATCAATACAAATAAATTTTTAATAGCCAGCAATATACCGGAGTATCCTATCTCTAACCGAATCGCATTTGGAGCCTACTAGCAGCTATTATTGGATGATAGCCCGTAGTGATGGTTTGGCAGAAAGCATTTCGGAATAAGAAATTTTACAACGGAACCAATAATTCCGCCTCAAACAGTGAGCCTCTACTGCTATTGCGACGATAACAAGAAAACTGAAGAGTCCCCCTACAACAAAGGAATACCATTTTCCTTGGAGAACGCTTTCCTAACGAAGAAGGCGATGAACACTATATCCTTCAATTAGCTACTTCAGTGGAAGATCTTAGAAAATGAAAATTTCATATATCGCAGTCAGCTCTCGGGCCAAAGCTACATTATTCCGCCAGAAAATTTTATCTCCAACAAATATACTTCAGTTCTATTTATGTAGAAGATTCATCTAAAGCCGTTTCACAAGTTCTTCTTCAAAATTTTATTACTACCAACGCGGAGCGGATTTTTTTTCTTTTTTCAGCCCCCAATGTAAGTCCTAACAAACAATATTGATGAGTTTCCATGGCCTATTCTTCTAGACTATGAGCCGATCAATACTTATTCGCTATAGTTACTACCCTCAACGATATTCAAAATGTAGGACAACTGCTGTCACCCCTGAAGCGGGAATATACGTGTGAATAAAACTGATTTCCCTTGGATCTGCTGAGGGGTCTTGATCAAATCATGGAACAACTTTGTCGCTGCAATGTTTCTTTAGCTGATAAAGATGCAAGGTTTTTCAACTATCGAAAAAGATATTCTCCAAGAAAACTTATTAAATGGGAAGCTATCGCTACTTTTCATCTATTGGAACATCTGCTTCCTACCCGTTAAATGGAAAACTACGTTATAGATTAAGGATTTTTAGATGCCTCAGTTAGCTACGAAACACAAGCCTAGAGGAAGTTACAGAATCCATCAAAGGAAGAATTTATGGACTTGGGAAAAGTTTAACAGGGCTTCTATTTCAAAGGCCAACTGAAACGAATATGCGTCTTTTTCTTCATAAAAGATGCTCGCATTCAAAATTTTCGATACGAAGCTCAAGTCTTGGTATTACCGGAAAAAACATAGTGGCTCTTTAGCTGGCCGTAGACGTGGAAGCAGTATATTAGTAATTACTCTTTTAAATGGTAGTGTGAAACGAGCCGAAACTAATGCCAACAATACCGAGCTGGGTACCAATAAGGTGGGTTTAGCGGGAAGGCGTGAGCGGAAAAAGAAAAGTAGTTTTAACAGAGTTTAAAAGCGCTGGATCGTGTTTTCCGGCGTTAATAATGCGGAGGCCGGGCCGGTCGTGGCTTTATAGTGGAGGTGAAGATTTTGGGTGGCCATTCCACCAGCCGTGTCTCTGGTGAAAACGATGTTGGTGGCCTGGTCGGAGAGGGGCGGGGGTATAGGACATTGTGTTACAAACGCTACGTTCAAAAAGTTGTAACTGGCCAAAAACCAACTTGTTGGATTGTAGGACTCGCTTATAAAGGCAGCATTGCTTAACTGTCTTGGGTAGCGAGGTCAATGGCCTTCAAGAGGTCGGTTGGATTGTTGGCTGGTTTCGGAAGCAGAATTGTCAATTTCTTTTGTGAACGGTGAGGATTCCTAAATCAACCCCTCCCCCCCCCCCCCCCCCCCCCCTTTCGTGGTTCGCTCAAAATATGTTGGTGGTTTATCCCGGTACGCCTTAAAAGAAAGCCTCCATCCAAAATCTATACTAGGCAGGTGAAGGTGGAAGGTGTGATAATCGTGTTGGAGGTTCTCATCGGTTTTTTGTAACGATAAAAGTAGGATACGCAATACCTCCGCTAACAGCAGCTTATCCCATCGCAAAAGCTAGAAGAGATGTGCATCTGCTTCAGCTAAAACCGAGTTTGCGGTGTGATGGAAAATTGATGCTACGTGAATTAGCAAAAGATTTCTTTAATGAAGATGTACTCAATTAGTCTAGAAGGGGTGATATTGAGTTAACAGAAAACAAGCAACCCTCGCAAAGTGATAGTATTCTTGGCCCGTACGCCCGGCAACTAAACATTAACCACATACAAACATTGGGATTTTGAAAATGTTTGGGATATCCAACAAAACGATTACCCCTTTTTAAAACAAATAATAGTTTATATGCTTTTCAAATCATCAGTCTTAAAAAAATAGTCATGCCTTGTTATTAACTTCATTCCTTTTACTTGGTTTATTATCTGGTGCTGATCACTTGGGCTAGAGTCGCTCATCGCAGTCTTTCTGTCTGTCGGTCTGTCGCTCTATCATTTAGTTTTATGTTTGACTTTTAAGACCTACTTTTTGACAGATATGCTTCCCGCTTTAAGATTTTTCTAAATTTTATAATCTCTGGTATTCAGCCAAGCCAACTTATGATGATGACCGATGATGAGCAGCCGCCAGAGAAGAGGAAAATTTTACTTTATTAGAAAGTGATCAACTTTTTAGTGAAACCTTTTCGCAGATCAAGCACTACTAAAAAAAAACAAAACGGTTTAAACTGGCGAGATCACCCAAACTTTCAAAAAATTTTTTAGCTAAAGAGTTCCAAGATATATGCATAGAAGCAGAAATTTCAGAGCTCATGAAAGCAACTGGGAACTTATATTTAATTTAAAAGATGGCGATTTCCAGCTTCACTGCCTTATGTTGCGCAGTGCTAAAGATAGTATGACAGAATCCATGAAGCAGGACAATATATTTCAGTATGTTTTGGCTCAATTAAGTTCTTATGAAAAACGTGGCAAACCTTATACTTTATAGTACAAATGAAACTGAGCAGAAACAGAAGGTAAACTGCTTAAAAATATGAGCAGGCTAAAACAAAGATGGCACATCCAAGGGCTATTTTGGCTGAAGAAAATAAAAACCTATTCCATTTTCCGCTTTAAAAATAGCGTCCATCCACTCAGGCTACGGACGCGCTATGCCAGATTTTGCTAAAACCCTGCCTCTGCGAAAAATACGTGAGGCAAGCTGGAAGTCATCTTTCGCAAGCAGCCTGAAAACGGTAACCCATTTCTAGCAGGGTAGCAAAATAAAATTTTTCTCTCCCACCTGCAATAAAATCTTTGCATTTTGTTTGTAACAGTACAGGGCCAACGCGCCGCTCCAGAAAAGAAATGTTTCAAGGCTAGTCATCAAATAAACGCAGAAAATCTAAACCAAGGGAAAACAGCTGATATTGAAAATTTCGCTCCAGATTCTGCTACAGGTACAAGGTGAAGTATCAGATAATACTGCCTCGCCTAAGGCAAAGTGCTCTGTTTGATAGGATTCGTAATCATGCGCGGGGTGGCGGCTCGGCAGAGATGAGCGTCTGATTTAATGATGAATCTTTAGTAGAGGCTATTTTTCATTCTAATATCCCGGTTCTCACCGCGATAGGCATGAAACCGATCACAGTTTAAGCGATTTCAGTAGCGCTCTCTAGTAGCAACTCCCACAGCAGCCGCCCGCTACGTAAATGATAACCGGCAAGAGTTTTTTACGCGGGTGCTTATGACGCAAAACCTTTTACAATAGCGCTATCAAGAAAAACTAGGTTCCATTCACACTCGCTGGCATAGCTTAACCAAGCAAAATGTCCTCCGTAGCCTCTCAATAAAACTATAAAAACCTTCAGCAATCCGTTTTCTGGAATTTTCCCTAAGCTTCTTAAAACGATCTCAACAGGAAAGGAATAGCTATAACTCCGCTTTAAAAGAATCTCTACTAAAGCTAGATGGCTTTCACCTCGCAAAATCACTGCAGCAAGGCTTCGCACTTGTTCGAAAACAAGGCCGGGTTTTTCCAAAATAAGGAACTTAAACCCAAGATGAAATTAGCCTATAGTTCAAGATGGTATTAAAAAGCTTATATTTCTGTAGCACACCCAGCTATTCTTTCATCATTCACGCAGAATTTCCTACTCATTTGAATATTCTTTATTATAGATTGCTCTAGCTTGATGCCGGGTATGGCTCTTGCAATTAGTAGCAGAATCATAGCACTCAGCTCTACAAGCGTA
The DNA here is from genome assembly GCA_023653785.1 of Ophioderma brevispina. Lineage (NCBI taxonomy): Eukaryota > Metazoa > Echinodermata > Ophiuroidea > Amphilepidida > Ophiodermatidae > Ophioderma > Ophioderma brevispina. Next base: position 43,746 of record JAMKCH010041774.1, read on the forward strand.
TTCACCCCCTACTATTGGTTTTCCGCCGCTAATAGCTCCCCCTTAATGTCTATTACCGAATACTAGCCCCGAACAAAAAAGCGATGAAACTTTATTAACTGCTATTGAAGAAATAAGTACTGCTGCCGGTATTACTATAAGCTCCCTTATGTCCTAGGCCATAGTCTCCGGCCCCGGCACTTCACCAGCCTGCGCGTTTCTTTCAGCGTCTTCAAAGTTCTGTCGATACATTATCCCCCACATGAAAAGTATATGTTTTTTAGATGATTTTTTCTCTCCGCCTTTGAATTCTCTCGCCTAGCGAAAACAATCAGCATGGCTTAGCCTTAGATGAATCTTCTAATAGAAATGCAGCCGCTAATAAAATATATCTAGCTATTCTGCTTCCACTTCCCAGCAAGAAAATAGCTTGCAAAATCTATTCCTTCTATTCCTTCGCCAATGTTTCAAATCTAAAAAGCCAAAATATACTAAGTCTAACCCTTTTCTAAAATTTCTTAGTATCCCATTAAATTCCCCCAGTGAAGCTAAACAAGATCAAGAGTATCTGCAAGTTGAAGCCCAAAGCCCCGGCTTCGAATTAGAGATTTCCACCCTAAAACAAATAATTTCTGCTGAAAAAAGCTTGTCAACCCCGCTGCCAGTCTCTAGCAGAAAAGAATCCTAGATTTCCACTAGAAAATGCCAAGATGCTTTCCCTAAGCTATAGCTCACTTATTCTTCTCCTGTGCTACAGAAAACTGCCATGCCGCCCGCTCAAACAAAACAATGAATAATCAGTTGGTTCAAAATAAAAAAACAACTCATTGAAAGACGTTTTTCCAGGTAAAGATCCATAACTGCCGTCGCTTAGCTCTTAAGATAAAATGCAGATGCAAAAAACAGCATATCCGTAGCTTGCTTTTAAGCAAGTGAACAAATTCATCCAAGAAAATTATTTGAATGAAGAAACCTGAATTGGAAATTCAACCCATCTATTGAAATAGCCTTCCCCCCTATATATAGAGTATGGAAAAAACTCAACAATAAACAAGATAGGAAAACCTCGCCCTAAGAATCTCCCTATTGCTCTTAGCGGTGAAGAAGACCCCTCAATCCCCCTACCACTTCTTATTAGAAATAGCTGCGGATATAGAAAATTATACTACATCTAAACAGCTGTAAATATTTTGAAGAAAATTTGAGTGACTTCCCTTATTACCTTAAAAAAGGTTTCTAAATAAAGCCCTTCAGCACCCCTTACCATGATACGATAAACGAAATTTCCAAAATTTGCTGCTCTTTAAACTGGATTTTATAAAATTACGTGCTAGGGCATTGTCTTCTTCATTAAAGGAGCCGAATCTGCTTATAAATAATAGTATTCGCCTCGCTAATATTATAAGGCCATGCACTTTTTGTTATCGGCTTTTTTGTACTAGCTATTGGAACATCTTTGCCAGATTGGTTATCGAGCGTTTTTTTTTACGCCTGAATGGCGATTCGGTGAGCTTCCTAAATCTGCGAAAATTATAGTAAGTATAACGCTAATATCCTAACTATTATATGCTTTGTACCCTCAGCCATCGCTCAACTAAAAGTGCATGAATTTGTCCTAAAACAAGAACTAGGTACCCCCCCCACCCCCCCCCAAAAGCAACTTCGCCCTCACTCTCTTCTTTCTAACTGCGTCCTCTTCTTCACTGCCCAAACAACAATACAATGAACTATCAACTCACACGCGCAGAGGCCTTGTTTTTCTGCTTCATCTTATTTTGTATTTCTCCGAACGCTGATTGCTCAAAAAAATCTAAGCGAAATCACCTTATGAGATGTAAAACACAAATCTAAATTCAAAAAAACCTACCTTCAAAATTTTTGTCAACCTTACCCTCGCCTGCTTTCTAGTCGGTCTAGGCGGAGAATGGGTCGCCTCCGGTGCTAAAACCAGCTGTAGAAATATTTAAAGACATAAGAAACTTTGTCGGTATCTTTATCGTAAGCACCTCAACTTCCTTGCCGGAATTAGTTAGCTCTTCAAAGCCTCAGAAAACACACCGATCTACTCTTGGCGGTATTAATTGCTTAATTTCTTTAATATGTTCTTTATCAGCGAATTTCGCTCTTAATTAACCCCCAATTGTTTCCTCGAGCGCAATATAGCAAGGATGTTCTCTGGAACCTAGCCGCTCTCTTCTTATCTTTGTTATTCGCCGTACCATAAAAAAGAAAATTTCCAGAAGATATTCTATCCTTTTTATCGGCCCTTTTTCTTCGTATCTGCTCTTCGTTTTCCGGCGATCTTTTTTCTAATCAAGCCCCCAACAGCTCATCACTTATAAAAACAATGAAAAATTTATAAAAATACACCCTGTGTTTATCAAGCGAAAAAAGCTTAAGGAAATTTTCGCGATTTTACCGTTTTTCACCTAAACAACATTAACCCCTATTTTCCTTTTGAAAGATCAACTTTTTTTCCCGAATTTCTGAGATGAATTGGATTTAAATAAATGCCTCACATTCCTCCCCCCCCTTACATGATCATATCAGTAAATATATTCGCAAATCAAAGATCTAAATTCTTACTTTTTTACTCATCTTTAACTCTAACGCTTGCTTTATCTTCCATCTACAAACCCACTCTAAACCGTAGAATCTCTGCGGATACACTAACTGCGCTAAGCCTGGAACGCGGTGAATATAGCCTAGAAAGCTATCTCTATGACTTGGGGTATCTTCCTACAACTTCGGAATTGAATTAACGCTTAGATTAACCTTGTATCTCCGAATTATTGATACCTTATCGGCACCAATCAAATAAAAGTAGGTATCCCCAATGCCTATGCCACAAGTCGCCTTCCCTTTAGCTTGAATAAAAGTAAATTCTAGCCTATGATCACTCGCCTTCGCTTTGATGCTTTACAAAGGAACTTCTCGCTTTCAAAAAAAAGTATGGCCTTTTTGTCGTCACTACTCTAGGATTCCTCCATTGTTTGAAATATACTGAAATTCGCCCCATTACTTCTCTATAGGTCTTCGCGCACCACTCTTGTGACCAATAGCCCAGCCAGATATCTTCGCATCACTAACATATCCCATCGTCGATTCTTCTAACTCGCTAGCGAAATTCAACTGTCCATTTCCTCTAACAATATACATCTACTTTATCAATAATAATCCATCTTATTTCGCCTCCCCTACGGATTCTCTGTTGATATCTCTCTCCAAATAGCCTGGTGAAATTTAGAGAAAATACAAAAAAAGGTTGATTCTAAATACGGCGTTGCATGTTGCTCGTGTGTGCAAGATTTTTCTAATATCCGTTAAATTTTTCCTCCTTTTATGAATTCTGCCACTCTATCGCTCTATTTCAGCCTTTCTCACCCCGACCCTTTTTCATCCTCCAACACTGTATCTAATAAATTAATTGTATGAAAATACTCCAGTATGGCCACTTATCTCTTTGATCCATTTAGAGGCAGGCTCCGCTTTGCCCCTTCTCACTCAGTAAACCGCTTTTCAGCTTGAAACAAGGCGTCTTCTCATTGCTGGAAATCTTTCCTAACTCTAAACGCTCAAAAATTTCCATCACCAAACATGGAAATACTAATCTAACTAATGATGCCCTGTGGAATCTCTACCCCAATCTTACTACTAGTATGGATCCGCCTCTCCACAAACTCTACCCCCTACACTTAGGCAACTATCGCCCAGTTTTTTCCATAGCTAAGGAAAAAAAAAATTACTGCGGCTGCCCCTAAAATCAGTATCCCCGTAGCCTTCCATCTATTATCAAACGTCCCAAGCAAAAAAAAAAAATGATGAACCCTTCGTTTTCTAAACCTCCGCCTTCAAACTGCCATGACGCCACTGTTAAGCTCCTTCAAAATTTATTCAATCGCAGAAAAAAATCCTCTGCTAAACCGGTCAAGCTCTACTTCCAAAAAGAAACTTACGAAAACGGCTCTGGGAGGAAATACTTCTAGCCGCTGTTCTCTATCCCTCAACGCAAAAATACAAAAACAATAACAATGAATCAGCTTTGGCGGCGCTCTGCGCCAATCTAGCCACGAAAACCCTGCTGAAGAAATACGTCATCAGCAAAAAAATCTTTCCAGCATCAAGCTTCCCCGCTTATAAATAGCCTAGAGGATGACCTAGAGCAGTTGTGAAACACTGCTCCCCTTGCATATCAACTAAAGCCATGAAGATACAGGCCCGTGCAATAGCTCATATGGATAGAAATTTAGCTACGGGGGATTTGGCCAGTAGAGATGCCAGCATCGCCCAGTAACACCTGTAGCTATAAAACAAAAAAAAACCATGACCCCGTATATCATATTGACAGGGCATCTGGTTTATTCCGGGCCTTTTTCTTTACTAAGAGGCCCCCTGTTACCTGGCTGCCAATATAATATCGGCGCTCATAGCATATAGATACGTGGTCTAAGGCTAAGCAGCGGCGAAAATTGCCAAACTTGTTGCCGGTGAGAAAAGTCACAATTGCCTGTTCCACTTTCAGCATAAAAGTCCATTTCGGCTTCCCTATCTAGCGATAGCATCCTTAGGCTCTTTGGTTAAACTTTGGGCCGCCGCAACAACATAGCATCTCCTGAAGGCTGTTATTGCCAGATCTCTGCTGCCTTGCCCGAGGAGATTAAAAAACAAAACCATCTATCAGCCGAGAACCTTTTTTTTTTTTTTTCTAGGTGCCTTTAATCGGCGATTAGCTGTTAAACAACGAAAACGGCTATTTTAACAGGGCTATAACCCGGGTCGCCTTATCGGCCCCCAGCCGCTTCATCCAAGAACAAGCTCTAAAAATTCCCACCGTCTACTTTCCCCAGATCTTCAAGCTAATGAAAAAAGCCATTAGCCTTGAAGAAAAATACAGGCTATTCTTCGCCGAGAAAAACGTAATGGCCTTCGGCGCTCTATTTCCCTTCAGTGGAAGAAAAGCCGGCCTTACTCACACTGCTTTGCAGCTTTCTTGTTCTACAAATAATTAAAAAAATTCTTTATAGTCAAAGTATTCACTGCACTATCGCTTTTCCGCTTCTCCTTTAAAACAAAAGCCTAAGAACCCAGCTTACCGTTTAGTGGAGCTTGTGGCCTTAGGGCCTTTTATTTTTAATAATCTAAACTAAAGCTCTTTCTTATATTAGAGTTAGGGACCACTGGATTAAATAAATTATTAACTGTTTATGCTGAAGTACACTCTCTGCGTCTGTCGTTGCCCAGCATCATCTCCTCTGTAATAGTCACAGCGGTCGTTGCCACTGGCGAGGCCGATTGAATTACTAGTAATAACTCTCACCAACAGCATTATTTACTGTTATCAAGCACGTATTACTGAAACCACTAGCAACGCCACCTTATCTGGTTACCGTTATAATCCTAGTAACTTTTGAACCTGCTGTAGTTACAACAGGATCGGGGCAACCACCAACTATAAACTGGTCCTATAGTATCACCATAAGCAGCAGATTAACTGTTATACGCGACTCTAGAAAACACAGGTTGCCTTCGTTGCCTAATTATCTGTTGCTGTAATATTCCCCATTCGTCGTTGGCACTACCGACCCCCCGTTGGAAAATTCTTATGGGTAAGACTTCATCTCCCCTGCACCGTACTCTTACAAGCCGGTATCACTTGTAACACATTAACGCAAAGAACCACTATCATCCTGTTACGTTGATGCCCGAACCGTTTCTAGTACCACTCCGGTAACTACAATAGGATCGGAAGGCAATCCGTTATAACTGGCGCTGTAGTATTCAGCATTAACTTTTACGGTGAAAGAACAGGTTGCGAGTTGCCCAGCCCCATCTTCTGGCTGTAATAGTCACAACAGTCTTCTCTGCCACTACGACTCGTGTTATGCGATAGTGTTAAATGCTAATAGTTTCATTTATGCAGTTTTACTGTGTCTCCAGGGGGTAATCACTTCTAACATCAGTAAACGCTACCACATTATCTGTCACTGTTATAAGCCTATCAGCTCCCTTATTAAATCCTGTGCCCCTACTCTGACTACGATAGGATTGGTGGTGGGGCAAACCTCTATAACTGGCCGGCAGAGTATCAGCATTAACTGTTACTCTCAAGAACAGTTTCCGCTGTTGCCAGCACCATCCTATGCTGTAATAGTCATCGTCGTCCTCTGCCACTACCGACACCGTGGTTAACCGTTAGTGTGTATCATCTCCGTGTAGGGGCAGTTAACTGTTAACCAGTTGGTAATCACTTTTCAACCCTAGCAACGCTACCCTATCATCTGTTGACCGTTATAGTCCTGGAACTCCTGTCTGCATCTACTATGCTACAATAGATCGGAAGGGCAACCAGCCTATAACGCTCTGTAGTATCAGCACCTTTACTGTACTAGTACAGTAAAACTAGCGTTATTTGTACCATCGGAAAGGGCAAGGCTCTACCGTACTTCCAGGTCTGCCCTCCACCTATCCTAGATCCAACCGATATCTCATAGTTCCCACGGCACTACGCTCGTCAACATCAGCACATTATAGCTCCGAAAGTGTTTCAGCATCACCTCAACCTCAGGGTCACAGTGACGTCGTTCGTCTCCGTCGCACCATTTATTACTATTCCAATAGTCTCCACGCCTGTATCACGAAGAGTATAACTTTTAGCTAGAAATCCGCACAGGGAAGTCCAAGTTCAGGGTCCGTAACAGTCTCTTCCGATACATCCAGCAACCAATGGTTCAAGAAAATCATAGACTCAGACTCAACCGGCTACTTTCAGTATATTTTCATTTATGTGTTTCATTTCCAATAAGGGTCGTTGAAATAGTTTCTTTCTGCTTATGCAGACATTCCTTGTATCGGCATAAGCCCCTTGTTTGTGTTGTTTTATATAACGCCGTTTTAACAAAGATCTCTGAAACAATGCAATTTAATACTAATACCAATACTAATACTAAATCCAAAAAGCCAAACTATATTTTTGCAGCTTGTATTGATGGAACCACTTTATACTTAATATAGGTCTATAGAACAATATGCATAAGTACCGTCGGGTTAGAACCTCATATTTTTCATTTTCAAAAAAATGCTTTTTTTGAAAAAATCGATTTAAAAAGGATTTTAGAAAAAAACGGGATTTTTTTGTATATTAAAACCCTAAAATTCAAGGCAAACGGAATGGTTAACAAAATTGTTCTTTATAGTCATGGTGGGGATATTCAGTCTTCACGAGTGCTTTTCCGCTTCTCCGTAAAACAAAAAGCCTAAGAACCCAAGCTCACCGTTTAGTGGAGCTTGGGGCCTTGGCCTTTTATTTTTAATATCTAAACTTTTTAAAGATTCTATTTCTTATATTAGAGTTCGGGACACTCCACTTTGATTAACTATTACCTGGTAGGTGAAGACACTCTGCTTCGTTGCCAGCATCATCTGCTGCTGTACTATCACCAGTCGTCGTGCCAGTTTTTCTGGCGACGGCCGAATTGAAATGACTATACGTAAACCCAGGATTAGTAGGATTTATGTTATCAAGCCGGTAATTACTTGAAACAACACTAGCACCCACATTATCTGTTACCGTTATAGTCCTAATACTATTAACCTGCTGTCGTTACATAGTAGGATCCGGGCAACACCAACTATACGGGGTCTATAGTAATCAGCATTTAACTGTTACGCGAAAACACAGGTTGCTTCGTGCTGAATCATCTGTTGCTGTAATAGTCCCCACAGTCGTTGCTGGCTCCTACCTCCTCGTGAAAATTCTTAGTGGTAAAGACTTTCCATCTCCAACCTCTCCACCTACTCTCACCCAAGCCGTATCACTGTAACTATTAACAGCAAATGATACACTACATCTGTTACCTTTATTACCTACCAGTTTCTATACAACTCACTGTAACTACACTGGATCGGAAGGCAATCAGTTTAAATAACTGGCGATACAGTATCAGCATTAACTGTTACGGTGAAAGAACAGGTTGCAAAGGTTGCCACCCATCTTCTGCTGTAATAGTCACAGTCGTCGTTGCCACTAACCGACTCTGTTATAGCGATGTAAGGTGAACTGTTACTGTAGCTGTTCAGTTCTGTTATCAGGGGTAAATCACTTCTAACATCATAACGCTACCACTATTATCTGTCACTCTTATAGCCCTACACCTCTGACTAAATCCTGTAGCACCTGATTGTAACTACAATAGGATTTGTGGTGGGGCAACCAGTTAATAACTGGCGGCACAGTATCACATTAACTGTTACTCTCAAAGACCGGTTCCGCTGTTTGCCAGCACCATCGAATGCTGTAATAGTCACAGTCGTCTCCGTCACTACAGACCCGTGTTAACCGTTAGTGGTAATCATCTCCAGTATTAGGGCAGTTACGGTGTTACCAAGTTGGTAGTATCACTTTCAACACTAGCAACGCTAACCATTATCATCTGTTACCATTATAGTCCTGGTAGTCCATGGCAACTCTTGTATCACCTTCTATAGTCTACAATATCACCAGGGAACCAGCTAAACTGTACCTGTATTATCGACGATAAACTGTTCGGTTAAAGAACAGGTTGCATGTTGCCATCACCATCTGCTGCTGTAATAGTCACAGTCGTCTCCGTCACTCCGACATCCGTGGCACCCGTTATGTGTAATCATCCCCAGTGTTAGGGGGGGGGGGGGGGGGGGTAGTTACTGTTACAATTTGGTATCACTTTCAACACTAGCAACGCTACCACTATCATCTGTTACCGGGTTTATAGTCCTGATTAACTCCTGTACATCTACTAACTTACATAGGATCGGAAGGGCAACCATCTTATAACTGGCCTGTGTTCACCACAGTATGTAAAATAGTACAACTAGCGTTATTTGTACCATCGGAAAGGCAAGTCTCTACCGTTAGCGTCCAGTCCGGCCGCCAACCTGATCCTAGATCCCACCGAATCTCATAGTTGCCACCGGCATAGCTCGTCAACATCAGCAGCAGTTTATAGCTCCAGAAGTTGGATCATCACCGCCACCTCATGGGTTCCACAGTGATCGCGCGTCTCCGGTATCACCATTTATTACTATTCCAATAGTCTCCAACGCCGTATCATAAGAGTTAACTTTAGCTAGATCCTCCGCACATGAAAGTCCAGTTCAGGTCCGTAACAGTATCTTTTCCGATCCAGCACAAGCAACCATGGTTCCAAGAACAAATAATAGACTCAGACTAAAAACCGCTACTTTAAGTATATTTCATTTATGTTTTTCATTCTCTCAATCTCCGTTGAAATAAGTTTCTTTCGCTTAAGGGCAGACATTCCCTGATCGGCATAAGAATGCTTTTTGTTTGTTTTTAATATAACGCATGTTTTAACAAATATCTCTAAAAATGCCAATATACTACTAATAATAATACTAAGACAATATGCTAAATGTACCTCGGGTTAATGATACCGGGTCTTGATTTTCATTTTCAAAAAGAATGCTTTTTTAGAAAAACTATTTAAAAAAAGTTGTCGAAAAAAACTGATTTTGTATACTATTAAACCCAAAAAATTCAGGCAAACAGAAGTAAAAAATTCGTTAGAGTCAAGTATTCAACTGCACTATTGCTTTTCCGCTTCTCCTTTAAAACCAAAAAAGCCCTAAGACCCAAGCTCACCGTTAGTGGAGCTTGTGGCCTTATGGCCTTTTATTTTTAATATCTAAACAACTACCGATATTTCTCATATTAGTCAGGGTTTTGTAAGGAGCACATGACAAAAGCGCCACGGCTATGGTCAAGCGAACCCAGGTAGTCAATGATGACGATATTTCTAAGAAGTCCTGCTCCAGCAGCAATATTAAAGCCCCTTAAATTAAGGTGATAAAGTTACCACCTCCTGATGCAAATAAGGTCATCCCAGGCGTTAGACGTCCATCCACTTGGCGCAGCTACATTGGAAGTTCATCGGCTGAATCCACGGTTGGCGTTGAATCTGGATAGAAATGGAAAAATTCCAATGGATTCGCCTGCTTTCATCCATAACTGAGCACCGGTATACTCCTACAAGACGCGTATACGTGTATGTGGCAACCACTATTCAATAAGGTGATAGGGCGTGCCACCAAATGCAGGGTTAGGAGCAGCATTAACTGTTACGGTGAAAATACACGTCTTCTTCGTTGCCAGTATTATCCCTCTGCTGTAATAGTCACAGTCGTCAAACCACTGGGCGAGCCGTGACAACCGATATGTGTATCATCTCCAGTAGGGCCGTTTACTGTTTACTAATCGGTGTTTATCCACTTACAACACCATCACCAGCACCAACATTATCGTTTACCATTAAAGTCCAGTAACTCTGGCAATCACCTTCGTAGCTACAATCTCATCCGGGCACTCAGCTATAACTGGCTCTTCTGTAGTATCAGCACAGCAACAATAAACTGTTACGCGGTGAAAGAACACGTTGCTTCGTTGCTAGCATTATCGTCTGCTGTAATCGTCACAGTCGCGCTGTCACGGCCGATTCCGTGTCACTGTTAATGTGTAATCATCTCCAGTAGGGCCGTACTGTTACTAGTCGGTGTTATCACTTACACAACCAATCAACAGCAAACGCCACTATCATCTGTTACCGTTATAGTCCTATTAACTGTAACATCGTTAACTATAGCTACCATACCGCTGAGGTGTGGCAATCAAGTATAACTGGCGTTGTAGTATCACAGTCAACAAAACTGTTATTGTAATAGTAACACTAGCGTTATTTGTACCATCGGAAAGGG
>JAMKCH010041775.1:0-12765 GCA_023653785.1 Ophioderma brevispina
ATACTGATTTATATAACTAGCTAATAAACGTTTTTTTTAATACTGAATCACAATTTATAGTCCCAGTCGTAAAACTTTGAGAGCCCATAACTTCAAAACGGATTGGAATTTGAATTTTCCTTTTGACCTCCTTTGTAGCCCCATAAAATGTACCTTACTGCAATTTCAGACAAAATCTGAGAGGTGGGTTCCACACCTTGGTGTTTTTGGCATGGAAATGACCCTTTGTGAGATTTTGTGGTTTAGTGTTAATAATATTGAAAAAAAATCACAAGCGATACATAGCCAAGTGGTTGTGCATCAGAGCTGGTGGTTGTATCCTTAGGAAGTTTTTCCACAAGGAACATCAACACTTTCCTGATATCGGCTTCCATTGGAATATCAAGAATGTCTGGTATCCAATGTCCCTTGTACCCAAGATTCTGTGGAGGAGAGAAACATGTCTTTATATTTCTTAACCTTTCTGCTTAAATACAGAAGCATTAGCCTTCTCCCCGATTTATATTTATACATTTGGGCATTCGCCAAGGGCTTGACCCAAAATTGCTAGGCATTAAATTCAAGGAACGCTTCCAGAACAACGGGGGAAGATTGGGAAGAAGCCCATTTTAATGGCAAGAGGAAACCAAAGTTCCGAGAAAACCTGCAAGGACGAGTATGGATTAGCAACCAAATTCACAGACGACAGTGGTTCGACCGGGGACGAACACAGCCGCATTGGTGAAATTAGTGACTCGAGCGCTAATACACACCAACTTGCCCCCCCTATTGTTTTGAATCCTACATTGTACACTTGAGCTCGGTGATCTGGCATCAGCATTTGGTGGGTGTTCTGAGGGGTAAATGCAACCCAGCCGTACTCATAGGCATTCAGCTTCCCTCTTCATTTGTGTTTTTTTTTTTCTAGCCAGCAGATAGAGTTGTGAACAAAGAGTGTCCTGAGGTTTATTGCCCAGCAGGCCCTCATAGGCATTTGTTTAGAGTTATAGTTTAGTTTTTTCATTACAATTATTTTTTGTATTTTTTTGCCTTTTGTCAGGAAAAATCCCACATAACTTTATCAGCAGTCAGGTTTTCTTACATGGGTAATTCCCAGCAGCATTTATCAGCATCCAATACCCATGATTGCCTTAAGTGCCTCTGTGTCCTTTTAGGATAATAAAATGATACTTTAGGCACAAACTTCCACGAAATTCCGATTGTGAATACAACTTCTATACTGTGAACTGGATAAACAAATCTATTTATATAGATGCATTAATGCATCTTGTTCATCTATCCCCTAACGCACCTTCGCCCATTATTTCATAAGAAACCTTAATTACCCAAAAATGTCACAAACATTTTCATGTCAACTAATGGTTTGTATGCAAATATGGGAGGTGTGCTAGTACTGGACCACAAAATACCACCACGATGGTAGCACAACAGGTGAATGTTTGTGGTGTTGATGTAGGCACCAGGAGTTTTTTGCAAAACGCGATTGCGCAAAAACGCGCAAAAAATCGCGAATTTTTGGGGTCTACACATTTTGTTGGTCCAGCGCGAATTTTCACGATTTCGTCACAAAAACCACCTTTTTAATGTTAATTTGCCAATAAACAACCACAACTGATTATTAAATCATTCTTATGCAAACGCGGCAAAAATTGATGACTCACAAAGCTTCCAATAAGTGCAAAATATAGTCCAAATGTATAAATAAATCATAGGTAGCAACCATACCTCTAACCTTGATTAGTTGAACACAGATGACCCGACCTATTTCCATTGTGAAGCGTCAGGATATGGTTGCGCTTTGTGGCTTAAACAAAATTGATGCATGCTATCAAGCTATTCAATCGCCCGAGTAGGGGTCTTTGTGTTCATAATTGGTTTATCCATGGGATAAATTAAATCTTTCGGAATAAACAAATTCGGACTGGCCGCGGGTGGTAGGAAGGTATTTTCGGACTGGAAATGGTTTTAGGGATGCGGAAGAGAGGAAAACAAACAACTTCCCACACATCCGGGGCACAAGAGTGGAAAACCCGTTACTGGATCACGTCATCCGAGACCGGGACCGGGGATTCCCCAATCCCACGTGCGAAAGTAATTATTGCGAGGATGTATGCAAAGGCTCAGCCGCGCCAGCGGCCCCATATACAGCTGGATTCACATTATTTTATTCGGAATAAGAAGGGAAAAAATAACAGGTGATAATGATGTGCTTCTTGTAATTTTTCAGCCGGAGAAAAAGTAAGAAATAGGGATGTTCAACTTTGGAAGTTTGAACAATGTTTTGCAAAGGACTTTTTTGTCTTCCTTGTTGAGACTAGTACGGAAAACATAAGGAAACACATTTTCGCGATTTTTGACTTTAAAAAAATCGCGGCATTTTCGGGCATTTTAAAATACGGGCTGCGCATTTTGCTGTTTTAAATCGCGCAAATCGGTGCCTGTAGGCGGATTATCAGTTTTTAAGTAATAACACCATTCGATACATACTGCACATGCATTTGCAAGGTCTGTACCCAGTCGAAAGCGAGTCGACATGCCTGGTGGAAGACACTGTGGTAGGTCAGTCGATCGTCAATGATTTTTCAAACATTTCACTGTCGATTGTAGTTATGAGCTCGGTGGAAAATTGCCTGAGGCTTACGGTAATCTTCCTCAATGTCATGTTGGAGAATAAAAAAAAATGCAGCATGCACAAATGTTGTGGTCGCTCCGTTGTCTTGGGGAAATGATAAATACTCATTAGATTTCAAGGTACACTGTATATAAAACTATAAAATAGATGCTAAGAGATAGGAAAGAATCTGCGTTAATCAAATGTTTAAAAGGTGAAACGAACAGAACTTTACTTGGTTTAAAGTATGTAAAATATCCATGTAAATGAACCACATCTCTATTTTTTTTAACAAAAATTGTTATAACCCACATTGAGAAAAACCTGAAAGTTAAAATTACAAGAGCCCCCCTTGTAGGGAGGGATCAAATGTCATCATTGTATTGATTTCATTTCCAAATGTTTTTGTTTTCCAGATAAAAGATGTTCTACTACCCATGAGTTTCCTTTTTTTTTTTCATTATAAAAATTTAACATTTTGCACAACATATCCTTGCCTGGCCCACCTCACTAGGGGCCGGGCTAGCTTACTCATGCCTAACATTGGTCATACTTGTGGTGTGGCAGTTAAAACTTCTGTTTAACTCTCTGTGCCATATGCCTGTACCACTCCTTGCACCAAACTAATGGTGGGGCTTTTGTGTTCTTAGGAGTCATTTTTGTTTCTGATTCTGATGGTGGTGCGTGATAATGAAAAAAATTTTCATTTCGTGGTGCTGGCCATGTTGTTGTAAATTATTTCTGTTTACAAACAGAAATTATACAAAAATAAAATTTCTGATACATTTGCAGATCAAATCTTCACATCATATAATCATCTACCCATGAAGGGGCTGGCGAATCAAGTTGTACAGGATTACCTCGAACTGAAGTATACCATTCAATTTTCGACAATTTGATCAATTTACAAACTCCTCCAAAAGGGCTTTTTTATACCTTTGTCAAAAGTATACCATTTCTACTTACCACCTTGAACGGACTATGCATGCGATATCTAACTCAAAGGGCTTAAGGTATAGAGATTGTGTCCATAAAAAAAACAATATTCATTACCCTACGTCAGACCGGCAATTGCAAGCATGCCTTCATTAAGTTGATTCAGTTGCTTTATAATTGCTGGCGTCCACGTCAAGACTATTTTTTTTTCCGCATTGCTTCGCGTTGCCGGCCGGCCGGCCGGCCGTCTTATATTGGGACCCATTGCTGCGGACTGCAGTCGGACATTTTTTCCCATCAGAGGTTGCATTTCTGCCGATTGCCGGTCGCCATTTTCCCCTCAGTAGGCTCATTTCTGTCGGACTGCTGGTCGGAACACTTCCCATCAGGAGTGCGCCTTGCTGCCATGCCCGGTCAGACACATTTTCCCTCAGGAGGCGCATTGCTGCATACTGCCGGTGAACGTTTTTCCGTTTTTTTTCCCCCTTCGGGAAGAGTTGCATTGCTGCCAATTTGGCTGGTTGGACGTTAACAATAAACATTTTCCGCAAGTTTTTCTGCTGCGGGGAAAAACGTCCCACCCGCAATGCAAGGCACTCATTGCTTGCTTGTAAATATCCGGGTTTTCGGTGTACTTCAGACTCTTTTTTCCAGGCATTGCTTCGTGTTGCCGGTCAGATGTCTTCCCCTTAGAGGGATCCACGCGGTGGAATGCCTGGTTTTGAGGTTTTCAACATAGAGGACTGTGCCAAATCGTGTACCACGCATTTTCAATGTGAATGAATTTGGCCCTAAATACGAGGTTAGAACGAGTTTGGTGTTTAATTATAATTTCCGTCTTGAAATGCGTGGTGGGCACGATTTGGGCCTCCACAACATTCATCTTTTCCCCGCAGGAGGTCCCTTGCTGCGGACTGCTGGTCGGACTTTTTCCCCACAGAAGGCGAATTACCGCACACTGCCGGCCGGACGTTTCCCCTCAGGAATGGCCTACTGCAGGTCGGACGTTAACAATCTTCCGCAAGTTTTTCTTACGTGTCTGTTATCCCTCAATTGAAATCACCCAACATTCCACCCAACTTACCCAGTTCCCTATCCCCTACCCCCTCCAATCATGTTGGGGGAATTGTCAGGACTGCTGATAAAGATACCCTAATCAATATTGGATGGGATAACGTATTCCAATGATTGTAACCCTCATTTTTTATCACTGGACTTTATCACATTATCGTATCTCTGACCATGAGTTTCGGGTTCGTTCAAGTTACCAACAGAATGAATGTACAAAGCAACCCGAAGTCTATCAGGAGACTAGGGGGCCAGGGGCATTCGGGATAAGCGCTCAAATCGGGCGATGACGCCTTAATCAAGCGACCTTGCCTAATATGGCAATTTTGCATTGCCAAATTTTGGCGAGGTTTTGCTATTTTTACTATCAATTCAGTGACCGTCACACAAGGCAATGATTCTTTCCAAAAATTATTTTGCCAATATTACTTTAAAATACAATATCTAAAATCTCAGCGGACCAAAAAAATTTCATCGCGCACTTTTCTGTTTACATAGGTAAAATGTTGGGATTTTTTAGAAAATAAACTCACTTTTGAGAAACGCACATTGTCAGAAAATCAGGTTTGTTTCCATCAACTTCATGGAAATCCCCAGTCACGCATCTTGAAATATAGTCCAAAAACGGTGATGTGTCCAATTTGCCTAGATTTTTGTGTCCAATATAATCCTCACTTTAGGATAACAAAAAGGTTAAAAAACAATAACTTTTGCTAAATGACAGAAGTAATTTGACATCGCGGTGCGTATTAATCGGAAATGTAAGCTGAAAAGGCTCTGCGCACGAGCATACAGCAAAATGGCGATGCAACTCCAAATGCCTTGAATGTATCCCGCAGCTTTGAGTTTCGATTTAATCACTTTGAACTTGGATAGGAACAATCAGACACCCTGCCGTTGGGGGCGACATTCAGCTCTCTTTCAACTTGAGTAGTTTTTTTGTGGTGTTACTAGGTTCAATGCCTCCTGGTAAAATCTATAACATTCCAGTTAAACACCCTTATTGGGTGCAATTAAGCTGATTAACCTGCTGTGTGGAGCTTAGTTATTGTGCTTTTTTCACTGCACCATAAAAGAATGCCACCATTGTGTGTGTGACAAAGTCTCTTGTCATTGTATTCCTTTTTCCTCATCTACGCAACAGCAAAGACCCTCTTGGCAAACCACACCACTTTCATTGACCCAATATAGATGAGGACTGGGACCCGTCAAACACATTGTTTACCCTCACTACAGAAAAGTTTGACACCTTGGTAGTTAGTTCTAATCAATGCTTGCAAGGTACTCTCAAAGGTGGTAATCACTTGTTCAAATGGGCAATTTTAAGTTACACAGGGATCACATTTAACAATGCTGCAATCATGTTGAAACATGTATGCCATATTGTACGTCTAGTCTTGAGGATTCCAAAATGTAATAGTTTGTACCATCTATGACCATTGGTTTTGGGATTATAGGGTAAACTGGCTAAATGGTAAAAAGGTCAATTTTCTATTTTAACAGGTGTCAAAATCATCATGAATGGTTGCTCCAATTTTGGTAAATTGAAAGAGGTTGTTTCACCTAAGCTTAATGTGTCAAATAAAGGAATAGTTTGTACCATCTGCAATGCATAGTTACCATGTATGGGACAAAATAGGTCTAGGCACATGATCCAATTGGTGGTGACCTTCTTTGACCTGTATCTCCGTAAGTGAACATTTAACAGCATCAAAACTATCTTTTTTAGAGTCATCTTCCCTCAGGCAATAATTTGCAAGTATTTTAAAATAAATCAAGAGTAACTTTTTTTCATGTTGACCCTGTACAATTGAGATTGACCTTTTTACCATTTTGGATTTTGATGGGTGAGTACCCTATAACTCAAAACCTGGGCGGAGGTTGCCTCCGTTGCTCATGTCACAAACTACACTGTCCTCACCTTTTTGGAGTCTTAATATCTCTTCCATCTACACAGCGTACGGACCATATGGGATACATTATTTCAACTGATGGGGAGCATTTTCAAAAATTTGACCCCGCCCTGTGTAAACCGTAAATTAATATATTTCCCCCTATTGAAAAAGTGATACCACAAGTTGAGAGTACTACCTACCAGCATTGATGTAGAGGACAGGGGTTCTCAATTAGTATTAGCTGAAGGGCCGAGAATGCCAAACATGTTGGAAGTTCCCTACTTAGGGCCAAATACACTGAAATCTTATGTTTCCCTTTACTTTTTAGAGCAAGGTCGAGGGCCAAAAATCATGGTTGGCGGGCCCGGATTTGGGCCCGCGGGCCCGCTATTGAGAACCCCTGATGTAGAAGGTCCATACAAACTAACTACCCAAGGTTTTAAACCTTTTTCTGTAGTGGGAGGTACGAACTCCTTAAATAAAGGCCCCTATGATATTCTGCTCCTCCTCTAGTTCAGTGCAGTTGCCAGCTGGTGTCACAAGTTTTGAGCTCATCCTGTGCTTAAAGGCGATCCTACTTGGGGGTCCACGATCATAAATATAGGGAAGAAAACTTACTTTCCCCATCAGATGTAAGCTAAGCCGACAATTTTAGCTCCCGTTAAGCTTTTCCAACAAGGTTAATCGTTGGAAGTAGGGCATGGCTTCGATTTATGAGGGAAATTATGGGTAAATAACAAGTGAAGACAATTTTTGAAAATGCTAAAAACATCGATCTTCGGCAAGGTTTTTGTCTCGAAAACCACTAAAAATCGTCCATTTTTATCGGTAACTAACCTGTACGACGTAGCTATAAATTCGTTACTAGGAAACGAGGTTAAATTGTTGGAAGGAGGCAGGGCTTTCGATTTATGAGAGGAAATGAAATGTGGTAAAACTGAAACACCTTACTAAAATGGTCACCATTGCGATAAATCATGACTCAAGCTCGCGAGAAAAGCGCGCGTCATTGGTTGATTTTTTTTGACAGATTTTCCATCAGTCTCTGATTGGATAAAAGCCCGAAAACCTCTACGTGTTGTAAGATGACTATCAGAATTGCGGGGAACAAGTTGTTTTTTGTCGAGCCTAATGAAACTTGCCGTAAAGTCGGCGGGATTAGCGTATCAAGGATCGCAGTACAATAAACGGAATACGCCTGCATACGCATTTGATTTGGATGCTTCACATTTGCCCATCCATACTAGCCCAGAATGCATCAAACATGTTCCAAAGGGTGGAGAGTCGAACCGTAAGCAGTCACTCTCGACAGCGCTGCTATCTTCAACTTCAATGCCGATTTTCGTTGAAGTGGGACACAAGCAGGTAAATTCGTTTTTTTAATAATTGGGCTTCATAAGATAGATGATTTGGATCCGAAACACATTTAGGGGAGCTATTTACCTAGATCGCCTTAAAGAAGTCAGTTTAAGGACACAATTTTTACTATAACTTGTTTTTAGTTAAGCAACCTCTCCTACTATTCAAATTATATATTCTTTCTTACCATTTTGGGATTTTGTTGATGTTGTTAAATTTTAACTTTTCTTTGATCGTTCCTAACTTGGATTTTACAGATATACTGACGATTAAAAGGTGATAAAATATAATCCAAGTTTAACAGAATTGGTGTTTATGATTTTATGGGAGAATATCGCCCATTCGCCGTATCGCGTGGTATTCTTGGTGATCGCCCATTGAGCACTTAGCCCCGATTGGGGGAACATTTTTGAAGTCATTTTATTTTTGGTTTCCAACCATTTATTTCCAAGACTGTAGATCACATTTAATGTAATACTAATATTTGTCACATGGTATACCAGTTTTTTTACTTTTTAGTCCTTATATACTTTTTACCGGTCCATGCGGTGACTATCAACTGAGTGTGTCAATTTTGGGTTGGTGTTTACTGCGATATCATCAAATTCAACACACTGTTATGTAACTCAGTCTCAGCTTGAGCTTGTTCATTTTTTAATCAATCCATCAATCATCGAACTTCCCGTTAGTACTTAGGCTTTTTATATGCGCACTACTTCACTTCCCAATCTGACGATTTAACGGAAAGTAAATGGATCATACTGTTATCAACTTCCTCCATGGTTGAAAATGAGGCTTTATTGTTGTAAAATGAATTACAGGAAATTGCTGAAAGTCTCAGCTTCGAGATGTGCTGTTTTCTCGCTTGATGAATGGGCGCGGTACATGACCTTCGACCTCCTATCATATGACAAGGGCAAGTCATTATCATTTTGTTTATTTAACAGGTGATGATGACTTTCTTTTTTACTTTTTAAGACTTAACTTGCTTATTTAACAATTTCATTAGTATATTATGAAACTAATTAAGCCAAATGTAGTCGCGAGTTACTTTTTTCATGTAAAATTATTGATCAAAGTGTCAGGTCAAGCGGGTCAAAGAAATTGCATTTTGCTTTCAGGTACGGCGGTCCGGAAAGTGTGTAGTCTGTGTCACACAACTGCGAAAGATATTATCTAAATTGGTACTGCGCGCGAGATTAAACGTTATCAGTCCGGCATAGAGGAGAATGTGTTGTAAATGAAACTAAACTCAAATATCTCCGGAAAACGGAGGGGTTCTAGGGAGTTTTTTGGCCTCGTCAGAGGGTCCGTTACATGTTTTGTTTTAAAATGTCGTAATTGGGTCTAACCAGCGAGAAAATGAACGTTTTTGTCGGGTATTTCGGTACTCGACAGACCGGAAAGTTAACACGCAATCTCTACGGGAGATCCATTTTTCCCAAAAGCATTTCGGTATTATTACAGTCTTGAGAATTTTCAAACACTACCCCAACTTTTTTTTTTCAATTTTAGAAACAGGAATTAGTACTTACCGGACCGCCGTAGCTTCAGGACTTGAGGGCGTTTTCATAAAAACAAGACTGTGAAGTGCATGTGAACATGATTTTGCTGAAAAAAGTACCACTTTTTCCAGCTAATAATAGTATCTTGCATGATTTTCTGTAATCTGGGTGAGTTAGCTATATAGTAAAGGTCGAAATTTACAAGTAGGCTATAGTCCTAGGCCAGACTTCATGATCATCCCATCATGAATCACTCTGTCACTGACTAACACAGATCGAATCTGTGTCAGTTGGATATATAACCTCGACACAGACGATAGGTAATTGCATTGCGTTTTAAAGCATGTTACAGACACAATACATACCTGATTTTATCTGGTTGGTTGGACTTATTCCCGTGTCAAAGTAGATGTCATTATTACCAAATCACAGGGGGGGTAGGACACGAATCTGCTTGATTTGGGCATTGGGGATTCCAAACAGTAATTTGGCGAACTGCTACGTGCATTTAATAGGCAGTCTCGGGTCCCAGTGCATTAAAGAAAATCATCTCTTAAACCTTTGTTTAAAAAGGATCTTTATAATATTGATAAATTAAGAAAAAATTATTAACTTCAAAATCCGTCGGGGTTATGGATTAACCCCACTGCCAAAAATAGTGTAATTTCCAATAACGGTCATTTAGATTTTGTGACCAGGCCTAGTTTTTAGTCAAGTCTGTGTGTAACCGTGTCGAATGCGTAAACGCGCCCTCCTACCGTTAACTGAGTCTTTGAAACAGACTAGCACCCGGAAGTGATTGAATGCCGTTTGATTTTCTGTGCTGTTAGGGTTGGCAATGTACTACCCCCCTGCCAAATCAGTAGAGACACAATTGTTAACTTCCAAAACACCGAAGATTTCAAAAAAATTGAAAGCTCGTAAATGAAAAAAAAAAAAAAAACTGGTTCGTTTCACTAACACAGAGTCTGTACAGTTGTTGGAAACTCGGATTTCACACAAAATGACCCGAGGTCATTTTAACATTCTCTGAATGGGGAAATATTACGCCACCTACACTTCATCAAATTGGTGAAAGTAGAAGTAGTGTTACCATCAGAAAAGCCCGTGGAAATTTTGCCAACTCAGGGTTAATACGCCATTCATATTTTATTATTTTTCAATTTAAAAAGTGATGGTTCATAATAGAGAAGTAAGAATTATTTTTTATTCTGCGTTTAGATTTGATGAGCAGCCATTTCTTTAGAGCCATTGATTTACACGATCTTCACTGGTCTGCGGGAGTATCCCGATATGCCTTGGAATATCCTCGCGAAACTTGTAATGTGCCGAAGTGCTATCAGGTGTGTTGGTAACGGAAAATGATGAATTTCGGGATATGTGCAATCATGATGAAAAACTGGATAGTCTCCCTTGTGTAAAAATGAGTGTGACATGACCTTATACGTCACTTGATATTATTTATACACTTGAAGTTTGACAACATCGCCGGTTGGACGAAAATAGGTTTGGAAATCATCGACAAAATTTGCCGTGTATGGAGATTTACATCAACATTGGTATGTGTATGTAGTTTCATGAACATGTACCCATGCATTTGGGCATAAAACAAATGAATAAACTGGAATTTGAAAGGGATTTAGAGCGATAAATTTGTACAAATAACGGCAAAAAGTAAACACGCTTTACGCACATGCAAAATTACATGTGTATGTTGGTAGAGGGAGTAACCTCTACCACAGATTCGATCTGTGTAGTCATGACAATGTCAGTGTCAGACAGAAGCAATGTCATGAGTGCATGCATGTCACTTGTCAATGTCAGCACGTTCATGCATGAGTTTGAGACATGATTCTTGATATACTTGATTACCACCAAATAGGTGGGATTTATTTGTTTTATCGTGCCGCAGGTAATAGTTAAACCAAATGACATTTACTCCAATGTTTGCATGCCATAAGAATCGTGCTTGCCACGCAAAAGACTCGGCGATCCTGTCTTTTGGTCCACGATCATATATCATATGTATATAGGGTTATTAATATTTTAAGTGAGCATCAAGTTTAATCTGTAGCATCAAGGTTCATAGCTACCCTAAGTGTTTGTTTTGGATCCAAAGCATCTATTTATGCAGCTATTTTGCCCTTCAAACACGTAGTTTACCCTGCTTTTTGGGCCTTTCAACGAACATCGGCATTTGAATCAAGCAGCCGCTGTCGAGAGTAGCTCTTACCGAGCCTCGACACTTCCTCCCTTTGCTGCATTGGGTGGGTCCGTGGGATGGTGCAATTCCGAGGCTAAAATCAATTGTGTATGCAGCACAAATGCAGCGTGTATCCCGTTTATTGTACGGCGTTCATTGATACGCTAGTCCACGCGTCTTACGCGTTTCCATTTTAGTTCAACCCAAACAAATTTAGTTCCGTAAGCGTCTTCTCCCTCGTAAAGTTTTTCGGACTTTCAAACCAATCAGAATAGCCCATTTGTATCCCTGTGATCGAATGTTTCAACGATTTAGAAAATGGCGGATTGCTCTGAAACCTAGTCACTTGTCAGTCGGGTAAGCGCTCTATGTGGCGATGTCGGGCGATCTATGTCCGCTTAATCAAGCGACCTCGCCTAATACAGCGAGTGTATCGCCGAATTCGGCGAGGTTTGCTATTTTTCTATAAAGTCAGTGACTCACAACGTTAGGCCCATCTTCACAAAAAATTATTTGCCAATTTACTTTAAATACAAATATCTTAAAAATCTCAGTGGACCCACACCAAATTCTCGCACATTTTTCTGCTCTAGGAAAAAGTGGCGATTTTTAGCAAAAAACTACATTTTGAGAAACGCACCAGTGACAGAAAATCATTTCGTTCCATAAACTCAGGGAACTCCCCCGTCACCATCTTGGGGGGTGGGAAAATATAGTCCAAAAAGAGTATTGTGTCAATTGCATATGATTTTGTGTCCCCAAACTATAGCCTATTTTAGGATACAAAGGTTTAAAAAACAATAACTTTTCTATAAAGGAGTGACAGAAGAATTTGACATCATCGCGGTGCGTATTAATCTGAATGTGAAGCGTGGCTTCTGCACATGTGCAGTAAAGGCCGAAAAGGCTCTGCGCACGAGCTCGTAGCAACAAAATGGCGATGCAAATCCAAAATGCCATTGGAAAGGTAATCCAGCAGCTTTGCGTTCGATTTATGCACTTGGAATTTGGATTTTTACAGAATCGTTACGACGGATTAAAAGGTGATATTATAATGTTATTTAATCCGAGGTTTTAACCAAAATTGGTGTTTATGATTTTTTAGGGTGAACTCGCCCAATGCGCCGTAGTCGCTCAATCGGGCGATCCCCCGGATGGAGCTCCTTATCCCGACGTGTTGTGTTTACC
>JAMKCH010041776.1:0-12662 GCA_023653785.1 Ophioderma brevispina
TGATATCAAACATATTTTCGACTTTAGAATATTTGTCAAGTTTTAGTGATTACGTGCTAAACCTATGGGAACGGCAAAAACGACGCTATCTTGGCCGCCCCCCCCCCCCCTGATTATTGCTTTAAAGAGCAATGCATCCTGAGGAACTGTGATTTGTAGAATGTGAATCCTAATACACCTTGTTGCAGGGAAAAAGAAAGCTGTGGGAGGTCTCTTCTTTTGTGGGAACTTTCTTCTGTCCAGCAAGTTTCTTATAAACTGTTGTCAATACTTTAAATTTTGGGGCGTGCCAAATTCTCTATACTTATGTGTGATAACAGGGATAGTGGTGATCTCTTCAGCTTCATTTCTGCATTGCTGGTCGAACAGACAGTACCAACTTCACAACACTTGCAATATGTTGACACCTCCTCCGTGTTTTATTTGTTTCTATTGGGCAAGTGTGGAACGGGACAATTACAATTTGTTGTGTCACTGCCTTCAACAACACCGTCCATGGTATAAATCCAGCGTTAGCATATGCAACTTAACTCCGCGACATGCATGCCACAATGGACGCCGAGTCATTCCATCGACATGTAACATCGGATTACCACTGCAGCAAAACCGCAAGTGGAAGCGCAGCAGCTGTGGATGGGAGAACCCTCCACTCTGAGGCACTCCCCCGTTACTTTCATGAAGGGAAGCTCTCCGAGTACAAATACAATAAGCTCATGTCACTCCACCAACCATGTCCGCAGAGTTCATAGCACCCCCTGACACACCAACGCAGGATGAGAGCCTGATGACATTACTAGATGAGGTGTCCCCGGCCTCTTCGCCTAGAATAGTCCAGTGCACGGTTGTTTTTGGACACCTCGTCTGCGGACTCTCATCATCGACACCACCTTTTCCGGACCATGTGGCTGCACGATTTCCGGTTCGGCCACTACCGTCAGCATTTAATATTGTTAACTCGCCTAGGCATCAGGGACACCCATCTGGTTCATTATCATTGTTACCTTCTACTTCTTTGCCCTCACCCCCACCTCGTTGTCCCCCTACACCTCTACGTCACACTGCCAAGTCCACTTTCCCCATGCCGCCCCCTCTAAGAACTGGTGCTACGCTGCCCCCACCAATGAAGAAGCAAAGACAACACCATGACACATCGCGTAACCCAAGTGCTATGTTGGACAGTATCAATCAGTGTTTAGATCAGCAAGATGCACGGTTAAACAATATGGAGCAAACGATACGACGCCTTGTCGAGGCCCAAAACAAGACATCTGAGTTGGTGCACAACACAATAACACAGGAAATATATCAGTTACAACTTTTTTCAAGGGAACTTTTCCTTGCATTACAAACAGCAAACCAATATGCTGGGGAAACATGAAATACCGTCAAATTATGGTGAATATTGTCTACTTTTGAACCTTGGTTTCCTGTCAAGAAAAATGGCCTAACAAAAAGAAAATTACATGATAAGATCGCCAACTTCTATATTTTTAAAATGACATGGTCGTAATATTCAAAACTTATTAAGAAAGTTAAGACCACTTTTAGAAAATAGCTGTCGGAAAATTTTTGAAATACATGGATTTTCATTCTTGCATGTTGATTTTCATTCTAAAGTTTGATACAAATTTTATATTAGATACTAACACACCCTCTACACATTACATATTGGCTCAAAACAACAGGCAAATGGCCATTTACAAAAATTGTGGTAACATTCCATTTTGATATTGCCATGTCGGGGCAAATTCTTGCACCGGCGTGTGATAAGAAAAAATAGGGTAAAACTCTTCTTCATGGTGACCTTACTACTGTAAAGAGAAGACTTAACTTTGAGGAAAAGAGTCATTCCACCAGGTTGGGCCGCACTTTGTGACATTACAAGGAATATGTAAAATGCATTTTTAAGTACATAATTTCAGTGTCATTGCATTTTAATAGGGTTTAAATCATTTAAAGCCATGAACAACTCGATTTTATTTTTTTTGAATTTTCTAGTGTGTAAGTTGCCATAGACATTTTCGGACGTAACACGGACACCACGTCCATGTTACATCTTAATGCAACTGTACTCAAAACCTGCTTTTAAACATTAATATCTGAAAAAAAATCATTTCATTTTACTAAAGCATAACACAAGAAATACTTTGGAGTAATTTTTCATCAAATGTTTAGTAAGCAATTAAGTTTGGAACTGCTGTTCGGATGTAACAGTGGACACCATGCATGTTTTTAAAATATAACTTTTAAATGAATCATAACATGATCAATCCTTTTAATATTACTACATTATTGGTTGATACACATGTAGGGACACTTAGACACTTTATCCATATACTCATGTATGAAGTTATTCCAATATTGGAGGGTCTGCGCCCGCCGCAAAACCTCCGATATCGGAGTTTCTGCGTATAATACGCAGACACTCCAAAATCGGAGGGTCTGCGGACATCGCAAAAACTCCAAAATTGGAGGTTTTGCGTATCAGTCTTTAAATATTATTATTTATATTCAAACACTCCAATATCGGAGTTTCAGCATATAATACGCAGACACTCCAAAATCGGAGGGTTTGCGGACATCGCAAATACCAATATACCAATGGATAGCTATGGTCCTCCTCTTTCCATTGATACCAAAATAAGTACCAACATACCTAGTATGGCGTCACAATGACGTCATCAAGTCCGCGAGTCGGCAAAATTGGCATTTTTGACCGAAAATAGGCGAAAATCCAATTTAGCGCTAAAAATCGCAGGAATATCGGATTTTCATGCGGTTTTCAGCTCTAAATGATGGCATTTGGCTAGTTTTACATAAACATAGAGTTTTAGAGCCATACTGTGCATAATATTTTCAAAAATGCACCATAAAATATCCTTGGGTGGCAACCACCCCCCCCCCCTACCCTTCGACTTTGCCGGCATACCCTAACCCCGGTGAAGGGTGCTACCTTCACATTTTTTTCACTAAAATGACCGGAAAGGATGAAAAGAACGATTACTTAGAAGCTTTTTAGGAAAGTTTTTAGCATTTTAGCGCACCGGAGCGAGTTCACTAGGGGGGTGGTAACCACCCCCCCCCTGGTAAGACGAGGGTTAACAATTATGTGTATGTGTTATACGATCTCTCAGTGTGATGATGGCCTTATAGTACGCTAAAGGCCTAAGGCGTATTCAACCTTTTTTAGATACTATAAGTTGCATGTATGTTAGCCCTGTCCCCGTTTACGGGGTAATCTCGATATTCCGAATTTTCGATATTCCGAATCTTAAAAAGGGTTTGTTATTCCGAATCTTAAAAAGGGTTCGCTATTTCAAACCCTAAAAAGGGCTTCGCAATTCCGAATCGGAAAACATGTGGTACATATGATTTTTTCTTTGGTAGGCATGGCTGCCATTTTCCATTTTTATCATAACTTTGCAACCAGACAAGTTGAAAATACAAATGAAAGTGTTAAAACATATGTTTGTACGGGACAAAGAATTTGATAAAGTCATTATTTTGAGATTTCAAAACTGACAAGTACCCAAAACCAAGATTGCGTCCAAGATGTCTAAATGTATGTTTTAAGGCATAAAGAATCTCATAATTGTCCATATTGGCTTAAAATTTGTTCAACTAAATAAAATGCAAAAATAATAGTTTTTTGTTAATTGTCCATATTGGCTTAAAATTTGTTCAACTAAATAAAATGCAAAAATAATAGTTTTTTGTTACAACAGTGCCCTCTCTCATTGTCTAATGCAGCATCTTCCATACTGATGTCAACCGATATTGGCACAATCTCATCACCATAGACATGTAAGTTCGATGCAGGGTTGTTGCAAGTTGATTACATCTGCCACCTTCATAACTGTTAATGTGTAAAATGGATGCTTTTTGTTACGTATGATGCTACTTATGGAAACGTTGTTCCACACACCCAGCCTTTAAACAGACTATGGCAAGTGACATAGCGGTTCGCCTTCATAGTTAGCACCACTCTCCTTCACAACTCCAGTTAAAACTGCCATTTTGGAGTATTTGGGAGGTTTCTATAACAAGAACCAACCATCGGAGAAAATTACACAAAAAAGTACATAATCCAATGGTCTGCTATATAGAAACTGTGGATAGTGGTGTTCGTAAATTGATCGATCTAGTATATTCAACATGTTAATTATAAAACCGATTTGTCATATTAAGCAGTTTTGAATCAACTTAATTTTTAATTTTCTGAAGTGGAATGGCACCGATTTTGTAGAATATAGACATAACCTTAGGATTTAATGCCTTTCCCTTTATAGTTTTCTAACAGTGGCCGTTAGCATTTTTAGGACATAGCAATCACTCTGAACTTGCCGATTTTTTTTCACCATGAAGATGCGTGATAGGTACACTAGTAAAAAAAACCCACAAGTTCTATTTTGTATGAGGTGTGAAGCGATTTGTAAATTAGCCGATTGTAATTAGAATCGGGATCCCCGACTTTAATTTAACAGACCTGGACACGCAAAATTCTGTCCATCCATTGGGAAAATAGTGCCACGTCACGAAAAGGACCTCGAAAGTGACTTGTCTGACGAAGAAACAACTAATGGATGAGCGAAGGCACGCTATTTCAGACTATTATTATTTGTAGGAGCTTTCCAAAAAACACACAGACAAAAACACGTAACAACAATGCTAAAATATCGGGAGTTAATTCTAAGCCTTGATGAATAGTGGACAATTAAACTCTGTCCCATCCCTTTGAAGAAAACATTGATATCAAACGCCCCAAATTAAATGGGAAGATAATGTTGCTGTTGAACAACCGACGCCACTTTAAGTGTTCATTAGCACTGAAAAAAATACACGAATAAAAATGATCCATGCTGGATGAACAAAATGTTAAACACACTTACACACACACAATCAAGATTGATTTTTGTTTATTTCAAAATTTCAGACTTTCTTTTCTCTTTTGTATTAAATATAAATGAACATTTCGAATACCCTCCAATACTGGAGTGTTTGAATATATAAATAATATATTTAAAGATACGCAGAACCTACGTTTTGGAATTTTTGCGATGTCCGCAGACCCTCCGATGTGGGAGTGTGTGCGTATTATACGGTGAATCTCCGATATTGGAGGGTTGGAATATAAATAATATATAAAGATTAGCAAGAACCCTCCGATTTTGGAGTTTTTGCGATGTCCGCAACCCTCCAATTTTGGAGTGTCTGCGTTATGATACGATGAAACTCCGCTATTGGAGTGTTTGAATATAAATAATATATTTAAAATTACGCAGAACCTCCGATTTTTGGAGTTTTTGCGATGTCCGCAAAACCCTCCGAGTTTGGAGTGTCTGCGTATTTTACGCTGAAACTCCGAAATTGGAGTGTTTGAATATTTAAATAAATTATTTAAAAGATACGAAAAACCTCCGATTTTGAGTTTTTGCGAGGTCCAGACCTCAGATTTTGGAGGGTCTGCGTATTATACGCAGAAACCCCGATATTGGAGGTTTTGCAGCGGGCGCAGACCCTCCAATATTGGTAACTCAACCTCATATACTTGTGCAGATGTAACAGTGGACACCACGCCCCAAAAACCCACAATATCCTAAGCTAAAACAAATAAACCTAATTGCTCTCGCTGTGAATGGTTTAAATGTTGGAAATTGTATTACAAGTAGCGACTGTACATTAGTAAAATTTCTGATACATTTAAAATGTACTAACAAAGTGGACACCACCTGTTACGGGAAACACCTCATTTTTGATGGGTCATTAATATGCCATTGTGGGATAAACTATGGAAAAGGAAATGAATAATCATTAAAGGTGGTCAGTATTGTTGTAAAGATGATAAAAAAGGAATATTAAAATAATCCATAAATGATGTCTAAATTTGCAATTAAGTACAGTTTTTTTGCCACAAATTTAACCTCTTTTTGAGTCACTTCCTATCTTAAAGGCCGACTAGAGGGATTTCCTGAGGAGGGCGCCCTCAATTTCAAAAAAAAATCTGTTTTTGTCTGTATATAATGCTTGTCCATATACTACTCACTGTGAGAAATTGCTAAGCTAAAATCGAATTCCTCATATAGAAAAACAAAACATTGTTATAAAATTCGGATCCGGAAATTTTGTTTATACACAGTTTCCTATGGGAAGAAACTACACCTAAATGTTTCCTGCATCAAAACGAAAAATCCGATTCATCTCAAATTTCGGAATTGTGCATTTAGGTTACTATCTTAGTTCTAGTGACTTTTTCATTAGTACACAAAAAAATAATATTTCGGATAATCTTGAGTCAGACTTTAAGTATGAAAAAATCTGAAAAAATAAAGCGGTAAATGGCAGTATGTTTGGTATCATGTTACAGACCTTATAAATGAGTTCAATTGCATCAAAGTAACTTCTGAAAATCCTTTGCATCTCAAAATTAAAAATTT
The DNA here is from genome assembly GCA_023653785.1 of Ophioderma brevispina. Lineage (NCBI taxonomy): Eukaryota > Metazoa > Echinodermata > Ophiuroidea > Amphilepidida > Ophiodermatidae > Ophioderma > Ophioderma brevispina. The sequence goes on from JAMKCH010041776.1 coordinate 6,435, forward strand.
GAATTTTTAAATTTTGCTTGAATGAATAGCAAAAATGGTTTGTCCCAACATGGTGGAATGGGACCCAAATACAGTAAGATTATTTTACTTATGGGGTATTTGGTATATGATGTCGTCAAGGTAATAGCCTATTATATAAAAGTTATTTAAGGATATTGCAAACCCTTTTTCTATATTAAAGAATAACCCTTATCCTTTAACACTTAAGCATTGTACCAAAACCTTTCTACAGATTTGCGAAGAAATCAGGCAAATCAGAGATGATGAAGGTGAAGAGGAACAGTTCCCTTACATGGACGCATATTTGGATGTAAAGAAAACCACAAAAGCAAATGATCCACAATATTCTTCCATGTACGAGGAGATTAGTCAAGTATGTGAAATTATAAACCTGTTAGAAAACAATTCTTAGGGCCGACCTAAGAGATTTTGGAAATATAATCTCTTGGGAGAAATTAAAAATAGACAAATAGAAATCAAGATAGTAACCTAATATGCTTAATTCCAACGTTAGAGATGAATCGGATGTTTTGTTTGCATGCAGTAAACATTGTAGCACGGTATAGCAGTGCCATAGGATACCGTTACATAACAAAATTTCCGGATCCAGAATTTATAACAAAGTTGTGATTTTCAATATCTAAAGGACTCGATTCGAGGTAGTTATTTCCACAGGGATTATTAAATGACGAGATTACTGTATATGCAAAAAAATGTTGTTTGAAAAATTGAGTGCACCCTCATCGGGAAATATCCCGAGTCAGCCTTAAATTAAACATTAACCTTTAAGTTCCTTTAGAATGTGAAAAAGAAGTATCAATAGCGCATAGTAAACGTGAGATATGGACATATGAATTGGAAAATCATCATTTTTAACCGCTTGTACATAGAGTGTTACAACAAAGATTTCTCTACTTCTCTTACAGATCACATAGTAACAAAGAGACCAATCTTTGTTGGATCGTCAACGAAATGATCTATATTTGGCTATCGGCAGCTTTAGACGTCAGTGTAACCCAGGTTACGGACGAAGTACACAAGCTAAGGAAGACTTTGGAGGAAGTCTGCGCTGAAAAAGCAACACTAACGGCAGGATAACCATTGCAGAGTGCTTAGAAACCACGGAAAGGGAAAAGCAGTTCTGCAGAACTGACATTCCAAGCACTGTAGAGAGGAGCCATGAGGAAGAATTTGGCAGTGTGTGCCTTTGGCCAGTTAGCGCATGTTGTAGTTCCCAGGCCTCCTCCAAACATTCCAACTACGATTGAAAATGTTTACCGGGGATTCAAGTGATAAGCTATCAGCACGACTGCAGCATCTGGGATGTGGCAACCTTAAGTTCAGTAAAATTCGAAATTCGGGGGACCCAAAGAACAAGGCGCCACCAAAGAGCTAACCAACCCTAGCCAAACCAAGATGGGTCTGGAACAATCCCTACTAACTGAAGCTGCGCTGCTGATGGGACAGTTCCGCATACTATGCACGTCTGTAGGCTTCAGGGGAGTCTTGTTAACAGCTGACTGTTGTTGTAAACTGCATCAAAGGTTCCAGCTAGGAACCAAATCCTCAACAGGAACGATTTGAAAAGAAAACGAGGTAAGATATTATATGCATATTTTTTTTTAATCTGTCATCATTTTGAAGCTGCTCATGATGGATCACATAGTAACAAAGAGACCAATCTTTGTTGGATTCCAGTCAACGAAATGATCTAGAGTGAGCTTCGCAACTTTAGATGTCAGTATAACCAAGGATACGGACGAAGTCGTAGAGATAAGCTTAGGAAGACTTTGGAGAAGTCTGCGCTTGAAAAAAGCAACGCTTAAGGCAGGATAACCCATTTGAAGAGTGCTCTAGAAACCAAACGAAAGGGAAAAGGCAGTTCTGCAGACGGACCATTAACAAGCACTTGTGAAGAGCCAATGAGACGAACGTGGGCGATGTTGTGCCTTTGGCTAGTTCTCCGCAGTTTAGTTCCCAGGCCCTCCAAACAGGCCAATATACACTTTGAAAACTGTTTACCGGGGGGATTCAAGTGATAGCTTTCAGCACCATGCAAAAGCCTCTGGGATGTGGCCCTTCGGTTCAGTAAATCCTCGGAAATACGGACAAAAAACAAGCGCCACCAAGAGCTAACCAATCCAGATGGCCAAAAAAAATCAAGATGGCTCTGGAACAATCCTACGAACTGAAGCTGCACTGCGGATGTCAGTTCTGCGTAATATGCACGTCTGTAGCCGTAGGGGAGTTCCTTGCTAACCACTGTACTCTGTTGAACTACATCTTAGGACAAATCCCCAAACAGGAAAGATTTGAACAGAAACGAGGAAGATATATGCATATTTTTTTGAAATTGTCACATTTTTTTAAGTAACTGTTTTTCTTTCAAATACTCTACATTGTACTTTGAAAACTGTTTTACACCGGGATGTTCAAGTGATAAGCTTTCAGCACCACTGCAGCTCTGTATTGGCGCACCTTCGTTTTCAGTAAAACTTCGGAAATACAGGGACAAAGAACAAGGTGCCACCCAAAGAACTAACCATCCAGATGAAAACCAATATGGCTCTGAACAATCCCTACTATAACTGAAGCTGCGCTGCTGATGGCAGATCTGGGAATACTGTGTTTGTTCCTAAAAACGCCACCTGCTCTAATAATGCCCCCTACGATTTTTTGATAGTAAAACCATCATGAAAATGAGTTTAAGCTAACCTAAATCACATGATTCAATGGCCGGGGAACATCAGTCCCGTATCATAATCGCAGTTGTGCACAGTTGTAATAGTTTTAGAGGGAGTATGGAACTTTGACTCGGGAGGTGCGAAAACAGCCGTCCCCCTGCGCGTTCGTCTTGTATTATTGGTAAGCACGAAAATAAGCGTGTGTAGGGTGATTTTTGACTTTCCATTTTTGACTGTAACAAACTCTCTCCCTTTGAAAATGCACCGCCCCGGGCGTTTATTAGGAGACATACGGTATGCACGTCTGTAGGCTTAGGGGAGTTCTTGTTAACAGCTTCACGTTTGTTGTAAACTACAATGCTAGTTCCAGCTTCTGACAAAGCGCTCCAACAGGAAAGATTTGAAAAGAAACAGGTAAATATTGTCAAATTTTGTTTTAAATTGTCACATTTTGTAAGTGACTCATGATGTATACATAGTAACAAAGCGAGCCCAATCTTTGTTGGATTCCACAGTCAACGAAATGATCTACATTTGGCTATCGCAGCTTTAGACGTCAGTATAACCCAAGGGATACGGACCGAAGTAGGATAAGCTTAGGAATGACTTTGGAGGAAGTCGCGCTGAAAAAGCAATGCTCCGCTAGGATTAAAACCAGTGATGCCGAGTGACACTAGAAACACGGAATGCGGAAAAGGCCGTTATGCAGACTGGAATTACAAGACTGTAGAAGAGCGCCAATGAGGAAGAACGTTGGTGTCGTGCCTGGGCGGTTAGACGCAGTTTGTAGTTCCCAGGGCCTCCTCCAAACATGCCAATATACGACTTCGAAAACTAGTTTACCGGGGATTCAAGTGATTAAGCTTTCAGCACCACCGGCAGGAATCTGGGATGTGGCACCTTCGGTTCAGTAAAACTTCGGAAAATAGGGCGACAAAGAACAAGGTGCACCAAAGACTAACCAACTCCAGATGGAAAAACCAAGAGGCTCGTGGAACTCCCTACTATGAAGCTGCCTGCTGATGGCAGTTCGACGTAATATGCGCGTATGTAGGCTTCGGGGGAAAAGTTCTTTGTTAACAGCTGTAATCTTGTTGTAAACTACATCAAGGTTCCAGCTTACTGTCGTGTTCAAGTAACTGGATGTGCGGGTTTTTTCCAAAAAAATATTACCGTTTCGAAAAAAATCATGAAAGAAATAAAGATGTTATTCCTCCCTTGGACAAACAACGATCATTGGGATTTCCAACTTGGAAAAAATATTTATTCTTTGGATTTGTTATTCAATTTACGATTGTTTTATTGGTCAAACGACAGAAAACTGGGTCCAGGTGAATATTGGACTTTGACTCTGAACTTTAGGACAAACCCATTCACAACTAGGGGCGCTTCAAAGCAGTAGGTAACGTACTTCTGAATTTGTGGAACTTGCGTTGATTCGGGGTGTTTCAGGTGTTTGAGCATGCATAATGCATGGGCATATACTGAATCATTTTGAAATAATACTTATAAAGTTAATAGAGGACCTTGTCTGTTTTATTCAATTGGTTCGAACAAAGAATCGCATAGCTCCCTGTAAATTGCCCGTCAATCAATAACGCTGTGTGGAAACCTTAATATCTGGTTTGTATTGCAAAAAATTCACTGCAAATAAACAACTGTACCAGATTTGATCCTGGTGAATAAAGTGGGGCATTAGTCATTTCATACCAGTCAAAAGGTGGCAGGACAATAGCCTAGGATCGGTGAATAGTCCTCTGATGACAAATTTTTACTACCTTCAAGTGGAGTCAAGGGAACTTCCACCACACGTAATTACTATGAACAAACCTTATTTGCACATTTTCAAAACGAGGGTGAAATACCAGATTTCAATAGATTTGAAGGTTTTAAATGTCCCAATCATTTTGTCACGTAAAAAACGTCTTAGGTCCAAAGATATCCAACCACTTTCTTTCGTGTTTTGATTTCGAAAACAATATTTTTGGAATTAAAAAAACCGACATCTAAGTGAATTGAACAGACAGTAGGTCAAATCCGTAACAGGAAAGACTGGGAAAAAGAAAAAAGAGGCAGATATTTTTTGAAAAATGTCACATTTTGTAAGTGACTCTGAGTTATACGACAGCCGAATGCCTAAAATCCGGAGACTATATACTCTGTAAAGTCTAGTACTTAGAAAAATGGGAGACAAATTCCTGCTTGGAGAGTTAAAATATTTAGCGTTTTTTTTAAACACTGTTTTGGTGTTTACGCCCATAAATTTTGTAAGTGTTTAATTTCAAAGAACATATTTAGACTGTAACGATATAAGGTATTTAAATGTCAAAAAAGGTAACTACCTAAATACGAATCGGTTCTCCATTTTCTAAACACTGAATTTGAATAGTGTTTACAACTGCAACTTTTTTTTTCTTCTTTCACCATGTAGGCCTGTGACCTTCCTGATGACTCCATTATGCTTTAATTTATAGGCAGAGCTGCTAAAATCACAGCTTAAAGACGTAATTGAATTATCTGGACATGATTGCATTTATGTAAAGGGTGAAGCCCAACGTGTTATTTAAATTACCAGGAGATTTTTGTTATGGATAAGATTTCTCTCAATGGTACTTAATCGGTTGCAGACCACCTACCGAGAACGTTTGATAGGTTGAGTGAACAAATAAGTCCAAAGGAAAACCACAGACTTTGTTTTGACCTTTCCTGATATCATTATCGTCCCCATAGAAGAGGACTATGGGATGAAGATGACTGTGGTGACGACAATAGGGCCAGGATGAAGAACAGGAAGATGAAGTAAAGAAAGATGTACAAGAGGAAGAGGCGACAGATAAGAGAAAGCTGCACACAAGAAATTTGATAAGGTTCAGTGCTAGGTTGGCTCTAATATTTCAATTACAATTTTAAAGCTAGCCACATAAAATGCATGTCGAATAGGAATGGTTCTTTTTTTTTTGTTTCTTCATGGCTACATGTATTAAACTCGCAGCCTAAATTTAAGTTTCAATCACTTTCTCACTTATGTTGATAGGGTAAAGTGAGGTATTTGGATGCTTGGGCATTATGCCCTTAAGGCCATCTTAATTTTAATAGTTAGTCTTAAAGCTCTCGCGCGCATTAGTAAAATTCTTGCACGGGCGTTTTATAAGAAAAATGGGGTAAAACTCTTCTTCATGGTGACCTTAAAGAAGACTTAACTTTGAGGAAATAACGGGTAGATTACGGTACCTTTATTGTGTATTTGTAATATTTGATGTTGCAAGGTAATAGGATATTATATAAGAAGTTATTTTACTTTAAGAGATATTGCAACCTTTTTTTTTCTATAATTCACCTAGGTTCTTTAACACTTAAGGGTATGGTTACCACAACCTTTCACCGATTTTGTGAAGAAGTCCAGACAATCAAACGATGATGAAGGTGAAGAATGAGGGTTCCCTTACAATGGACGATATCTTGGCTATAACCAAAACCACAAAAGAAAAATGATCCCCAATATTCTTCCATTTTACAGGAGATAGTCAAGTTATGTGAAATATAA